>WBNM01012572.1:7805-77515 GCA_013399055.1 Ramphastos sulfuratus
TTCTATGATTCTCAGGAAGATGTCTCTATCAGTAGCCCCATTAAAAATCAAATGGATCTTTCATTACCCCATGCAATTAACCTATGTAAATATGTGCTAATCACCACTTCACTGGTGATTCCTTTCACTTGCTCATCAAGCCACATGAAGACACATGCAAGCACATCTTTGGTGACCAGAGTCCTGCAGCCCTGAAGCAAAAGGCAGGAAAGACAGTGGCAGAGTAAGACCATTGATAAGAGAACCTTAATGCTCCTCTTTCTGCAAGCAGCCTCTGAAGGGCAAACTTGTGACAAACCTCTCACAGCCATCACAGCCCCTGCTGTTGCTGTTAACCATCTTCTTGCTGCTCTGCTTTTTGCAGGGATGAAGCAGGGGTTGGTCACATTGCTTGCCTGTGCACTGTGGCATTGAAATAAGGATGAACAAGTTCTTCTGCAGAGGTCTGTTCTCCTCTGTAGTCCTTGCCAAGTAAGCATGAGCAGATGGTCCTTGAAGAAGAGGTCAGCAGCTGCCTATGGTGCAGCCCAGAGGGTTCCCAGAAATAGGAACCCATCCTGGTTTGCCTTGCCTTCATTCCTATCACATTCTTGATGCCTTGCTGCTGCTGCTGCTCCCAAAAAAGGTAGGGCAGAGCTTCATAAGGTCCAAGCATCCCAGGATTGACTCTCTCTGAGTCCTCCCAAAAAACTCATCTAGTGCCTTAGCTCCTGTACCAAGAGTCCCAGGCCCCTCATATGTTGTGTAGAACAGATTTCTGTCTCCAGAAGACAATCCTCCTCCTTTTTCAGTTCCATCTGTCCAGTTGTATGATTGTGGCCAAACTGACATTTCACCTTGTCTGAAACACAACTACTATGTGGCACAGGCCCACCCTCTCTTCTCTTGTGCAGCATCCTCTAAGGTCCTTCTAACAATGCATCCAAAGCCAAGGGACCTTTATCCAACTGTAATGGTTTGGGAGTTCTCCACTCTCCCACACTTTATAAAATCCCCCAGACTAGACTCAGCCAGCTGCAAGTTAAGGACTGAAGCTCTGTTTACATCTCAGCACAATGTACAAGCAGAGATATACACAATAGACAGGAATAGTTACAGATATATACAAGTTAAAGGTAATACAGAAACACAACTCCCCTCCCAGAAATCAGAGTCCCCAGGAGGTGCTCCCAACCACCCTTCCACCTTCTCCCCACCCCTATACCTTACCCCGGGGTCTGCCTTATGTGCAAGGTGAGTTTGGAGGATGGGCAAGGGGAGTTAGAAGCAGAGTGGTTAGTGAGGTTGCTCAGCAGAGAGGAGAAGACATGCTGGCCCCCAGAGAGACCAAGAGACTCTGTGTTATCTGTGTTTGTGTTCTTGTTCTTACACATCTCAGCAAGCCTATGAGTGAAGCAGACATCACCAGTGTTTGCTTTTCACAGCCTATAATTTTTTTTCACTAAAATATTCCAGTTAGCCTCAAACCAGCACACTGAGCAATCACTCCTTTCTCCTTCTGGGACTGTCCTTCATTCACTTAGAAAGCATCCCAGCAAACTTGCCCTCTAGAAGCAGTTATACCCTTCCCCATCCCTATATAAGACAGCTGCAGGGCCATGAAGATATGAATGAGAGAAGAAGCCACAAACACCTTTCTCTCCATCCTACTTCACAGTGAAGTGAATATGCAGTGATATCTTCTCACCTGGTAAGACAAACACTGAGCTCTCAGAGGGGAATCAGAGATTTTGATGGAATCACTCAAGGTCTGGTGGGTACATTGCTGGAAAAGGTCATGTTGCTCCAGTGACAGTATCTGTGGGTCATTATGGCACTGTAACTACAAGAGTAAATCACAGAAGAGCTCTGCAGGGCTGTGGTGGAATTGCCATCCCTGGAGGTGTTCAAAACCCATGTAGATGTGGTGCTGAGGGCTGTGTTTATAGAATCATAGAAGGGTAAGGTTGGGAGGGACCTCAAGGATCATCTAGTTCCAACCCTCTGCCATAGGCAGGGACCCTCCCACCTGAACTCCATATGCAGGGAGATCTGCCTGAGTTTCAGATTCTTGGGCTTGTTTTCCTTTAGGACAGGCAAGTCATAAATCAACAAGAAGAAAGTTACATTTTTCTCACTTTTTTCTGCAGAAGAGGAATGCTATTGGGAGCCAGTAGAGGCCCACTGAAGTTTAATTTCTTAGAGAAAATAGGATTTAGGTGATAAGAGGCTTTGTGTAGAAACGTGCACTCTTTTTTTCTGTTGGACCTTTAAACTGTTACACTTTTAACTGAGGTTATTTTTAGCATGCAGCCTTTTACCAGGAACAATCCCAGTTCAGAGACAGAGCTTTGTATCAGAGGGGTTATGTCAGCCTACTCTAAGGACACAGCCCTAAGCAGGAGGAGGATCAGAGTTGGGCAGTCTTAAGCCTGCTGTCACTTCAGCTTTCTTTTATCTGCTAGTGGCCTGCACTCTGGGAGTGGGACCAGAATCTTGTTACACTGACCCCATGGAAAATCATATTTGAAAACTGTGTCTGTGACCACAACTGGAGTTCCTCCCATTCTCCATGACATAGAAGCATTGGATGCCAAGCTCCAAGGGTCACAGCTCTGCCTGCTGAGCAGGGTTGTAGTGAAGGGATTTTTCTTCTTTAATTACTTGAGCACCAACAGAGCTTGGGAAATATTAGCCTCAGAGGGGAACGGTTGGCAAGGGGAAGCTTAACATAACAGAACAGCAGGAAAATAACTTCCAAATAAGTGGTAAGAAATATAAAAAGTCAGGAGCTGCATTGAAACTGCAGTTGAAAAAAACAAACCTCAGTGACAATGTGTTAGAACCCAACAGGATAAAAAATAAAACCCAAAAGCTCACTGATCAGAGCAGGACTTCTCTCCTTGGTGGTTTCCTCAGAGAAGCCTCTGACAAACCACTGCCCACTGTGGTGGGAGCAGCACCAATAGGGCATAACAGGCACTTAGGCATCTACTTTGCCATGCACCCTTAAGTGACCACAAACAAGCTCTCCTTGCCTGCCTCCAGAGCTACCACACCCCAGCTCTTCTCCAAAGCCTGCCTCTGCTTGCTGCTCATCAGTAAAATATCAATGGCAGCAACCTCTTGACTTAAGGTTCTCCATACTTCTGCTATCAGCTGAGTGCAGGCTCAGCAGGACAAATCCATTCTCAGAGCTCTTTGCCATTAGAAAGTAAATCTCATTAGTCACTGCAGAGGCACACACACAGAAAATAACTTCTGGAGTACAGAAATACCCCCATATTCTCTGCAGGACCCTTGTGATGGTTTGGGAGTTCTCCATCCCCCCACACTTTATAAAATCCCCAGACTAGACTCAGCTGGCTGGAAGTTAAGNAACAGAAACATGAGAGCCCTCACAGAAGTCAGAGTCCCCAGGAGGGGCTCCCACCCACCCTGCCACTTTCTTTCCACCCCTCTACTTTACCCCAGGATCTGCCTTACGTGCAAGGTGAGTTTGGAGGATGGGTAAGGGGGGTTAGAAGCAGAGTGGTTAGTGAGGTTACTCAGAGAGGCCAGCAGACACATCAGCTCCCAGAGAGACACTGAGACTCTCTGTCTTATCTATATTTGTGTTCTTGTTCTTACACATCTCAGCAAGCCTATGCGTGAAGTAGATACCACCACTGTTCTCTCTTCACAGCATATATTTTTTTTTTCATTAAAATATTCCAATTAGCCTCAAAGCAGCACAACCCTCCAGCACTGCTGCAGCCCTCCAGCCCCACAAGCACCCATCACAGACCACAGCCATGTACCACAGCACCATGTGCTGCAGCATTTTTATGTTCTGTCAGTAACACTCTGCAGCATCTCAGCAAGTCTGGCAAAGCCCAAGGCTATAGCCACCAGCTTTTACGAGCATAATAAGCAGAGTTTATTTCCACAGCATAGACATAAACATTTCCAGGATCCCAGCCATGTACACAAGGCACCTGAGACACCAGCAGCTGTCTCCAGCTCCACTTGACCCCCTGAAAAAGACAGGCATGGAAAATGCTATCCCAGCAGGCATTAATGCAGGTTAATTAAACCTAAACTGCTTGGCAGGGGCAGAGTGAGTGGAGAAGTAGTGCCTCTGCAGGCTGCCCAGTGCACCAGTCCCACCGTGGCATCGTCATTAATGGTTCTCACACCAGCCTCAGGGCTCATTTGCTTGACAAGAGCAAAGCAGTAATTTTACTGTTGAACACTTGCAAAAATGATGCCCTGACTGTTATCAAAAGTGACAGGCAAGTTATGTGAGCAGTTAACTGAAGGTTACTTTTTAGGGCCAACCCTCTGAATAGATCAGACGTCAATCCGCTTATGCATGGATGGAGGAGGGGAAGGAAAATATGCAGAGAAAAAGAAGGAAGAGTGAAAGCAGAAGAGGGTTAAAGACATAGCAGTAAAGAGATGGACTTAATTGGTTTCCCTGAATCAGTGCTCTGAGGGATACAAGGGAGAAGACTTTAAGCATGGTACTGCCTGCATTCCCCAGGGAGCTCTGACCACGCCAACTGGTTGTTGGCTCCTGCAACTTAGGCAGTGCAGCTGGGAGAGCAGGGAGAAGCTGAGGTTTCAGCACACACAGGAGAAGCAGCCTTCAGTTGGTACCTCCCATAGGGTTAGGTGGCTTTTGCTTTCCTCAAGTGAAAACCTCATGAGAAAACTTTCAAGGTCCAAGAGACTGCTTCATGTATGCTATGGACACTTACAGAATCATAGAATGGTTTAGGTTGGAAGGGACCTCAAAGATCATCTAGTTCCAACCCCCTGCCACAGACAGGGACACCTCCCACTAGTACAGGTCACTGAAGGACCAACAGAGTGAACATAAGTGGGCACTCTTAGTTCAAGGCTCTTACAAAAAATCAGTCTTGGAGACTCCAGAAAGTGCTTAAAGAAAAAAAAATCCAGTTTGGCAAAGTTTTCTTAGAAAAAGATATTAAATAGTGAAGCTAAATATCCAAGTTGCTTCACTTTAAGTGTACTGTGTGCAGTTCTGGAGCCCTCAGCACAGGAAGGACATGGAACTGTTGGAGCTGGTCCAGAGGAGGGCCACAAAGATGCTCAGAGGGCTGCAGCAGCTCTGCTCTGAGGACAGGCTGAGAGAGTTGGGGCTCTGCAGCCTGGAGAAGAGAAGGCTTCCAGGAGACCTTAGAGTAGCCTTCCAGGATCTGAAGGGGGCTACAGGAAGGCTGGGGAGGGACTATTGACAAGGTCTTGTAATGCCAGGACAAGGGGAATGGGTTGAACTGGCAGAGGGGAGATTTAGACTGGATGTTAGGAGGAAGTTGTTTGCAGTGAGGGTGGTGAGACACTGGCACAGGTTGCCCAGGGAGGTTGTGGCTGCTCCCTCCCTGGAGGTGTTCAAGGCCAGGTTGGGTGAGGCCTTGAGTGACCTGTGCTAGTGGGAGGTGTCCCTGCCTATGGCAGGGGGTTGAAACTGGATGATCCTTGAGGTCCCTTCCAACCTTATCATTCTATGATTCTATGATTAAAAAGATAGAGGGTTCACCTCTTAAATTACTTTTCCTTTTGAAAACTTTAGTTATGCTGGGCTACAAAGTGAAAGCTGAAAATAAAAGAGTATGAAGGTGCAGTCAAAATGAAGGCTTTGTTTAAGGACAATGCAGTTTTTCTTTGCTCTTATCCAAAAGCAATATGAAATCAGAACTTCTCTTCTGAAACACAGAAAAATGGATAGAGTCACTCCCCCACCAAAACATCCTATCCATCCTGCTTTACCTGATGGCAAATGTGAGGAAAAGCAAGAAAATTGAATTTACAGCCTGCAAGCTGACTCATAACCAAGAGCTTGCTGGAGCCTGTGTGACTTAGACAGAGAAAGTCTTGTCCCCATTACCTGCAGGGTGAGGAACCATAGAAGTCCTGTCCCTGCCCTGTGTGTGTGCTAGCAAAGGGTTTAGCTGCTAATAACTGTTACTGCTCTGGCTGTTAAATGGATAGACTGCTCTGCTGGGCTCCTTTAAGATGGTAGAGCATGAGCCCAGTGGCTCTCAATTTTGTGGATAATGGGAGGAAGTAGAGGGATAGAATTCCCCAGGACTGAGAACTGGAAGAATTAAGCCTGTAAACAGCAAACTAAATTCAAAGGCACGATTAGAAGTTTTCTTGCAATTAACAGCTTTAGAAACAATCTGGCTCACAACTTTAGAATTGCTTTCTTTTGCAGAAGAAAGGAAAGCAGACTGCTCAGTGCCCTTTCTCCCTCCAGAGCAGCTGCCAATCAGGCAGGACATTTGGTCTCAGCTATGCAGGTGGGGTGACCTCCACTCACCACTGCCTTATGACTACACCCAGGGACACCAAGCCCCAGTTCCCACAGCTCTGCAGCAGGCAGAGCCCCATGCCACGTCCAGCCAGACTGCAGCAGGCTGGGGGAGGCACAGACACAGCTTGCTGGCAGCAAGCTTAAAGCATATACTGTTATTTATTTCCAGATAAGTTCAATTCTGAACCTGTCAACCTTAACAGGACCATAAATACTCAAAAGTGCTGGAGTGAGGAGCCTCTAAGGTTTGGCATGGGAATATTGCAGCTGGGAGATTATTTATCCAAATCCCCACTCTCCCCATCCCTCCTCTTGACCCCACTGCCCACCTTCTCTGACCTTCATCGTCTCAATCAAGGTCCAGGTTTGCTCCCGGAGCACAGCCTGGCTCGGTTGCTGTAAGCAGGCTTGATGCAGGCAAGGACCAAACCTGACAGAGAGCACCCGTTGGTTTTCTGATTTCTTCCCGGGCTGGCTGGCAGGCTCCAAAGGCAACAGGATTTATTGCACTGAAGCAGCAGCAGTGGCAGCAGCCTGTGAGGAGCCTACGGAGCTTCATGCACACGAATAAAAATCTCAGGGCCGCTCAGAGATATGAAATATTTCTTAATTACTTTCTGTTCTAGCACAGCTTGAGGATTTTGCTGCTGCTGCTGTTCTTCAGACTTGTTTGGAAGTTTTGGGGGTGGTTTTTTTGTTTGTTTTTTGGTTGTTTTTTTATTTTTTTATTTTTTTAATGTAACTGGTAGCAAAGCAGCATTCATGCCAGCTTCCTTGCTGTGCCTTGTAAAGGACTAGCCATGGCTTTCCTCAGGGACTGGTTGCTCACGGAGGATGCTGGCACGGAGAGGGTGCCAGCCTCTGTCAGCACGGGATCATTTACCTCACGCTGAAAGACATTAAAATCTCCTCCCCTGAGATGTTTTTCCTTAATGTCTTTGCAGAGAGGTGCATCCCTGTAATGCTTGCTTAAAAGAAGCCCGGACGAGCTCCATCCATTGCTTCCCTTTTAGCCCTGCCAGTTCATACATTTCACTAACACCCCTGCTGCTCAGTATCATTTGTCTCTCGGGCTATGCTTTCTAAGGCACAATTTTCCCAATCACCCTGAAAACTTAAACCTTGTTCTTCTCCTATTCCTCTTGCTTAATCTCTGCCCCTCAAAAGCTCCTGATGTTTTTCACTGCCGACCTGGAGGAACACCCGAGACAAAAAAAAAAAAAAAAAGATGCAGTTGCTGCTAAAATAAATTTGGTTTATGGGCTGCTCCTGCTGCTGTCTGGGTCCTAGCAAAGAGAAGGGGATGTCTCTGGGGAAAATGAGGAAGCCCAGGAACAAAAACCTGTTCCCACATCCTCAGACCCTGCATAAATACACACAGCCTCAGCAGCTAGGCCAGCCATAGCAAAAGGAACCTGGCAGAGCTCTGGGAGCTGCACCTTATCCCTAGCTTTCCCCACTCAAAAATGCTCTGAAAGGCTCCAGTTTTGTGGCATCAGTAAAAAATCTGAACTGCTCAAGTGAACGGATGGTCCTTTCCCAGCAGGTTTTTTGGGTAGAGACATACAGATGCCAGGCTACAAAGGGAATTAACAAGCAGCTCTCTGCTCCTTGTTTCATGATCAAGGCCACCTGAGACGTGGCCCCAGGCAGACCAGAGGTGGCTGCACTGAGGTCATCTGCATTCCCACACCTCTCTCTGCTTCTCCAGCCTGCTGCAGGGCTCTTTGTAAGGTGAGCATTGGAGCCTGCCCAGCACTCCCAGAGCTGCAGTATCCCCCATTCAACCTTCCCAGCAATTCTGCCTGCTTCTGGATTGTTCCTCACACCAGGCAAACACAAGACCCAGAAACAGAGCAGACTCCAACACAATCATAGAATCAACCAAGTTGGAAGAGACCTCCAAGCTCACCCAGCCCAACCTAGCACCCAGCCCTAGCCAACCAACCAGACCATGGCACTAAGTGCCCCATCCAGGCTTTGCTTCAACACCTCCAGGGACAGTGACTCCACCACCTCCCTGGGCAGCCCATTCCAATGCCAATCACTCTCTCTGGCAAGATCTTCCTCCTAACATCCAGCCTAGACCTCCCCTGGCACAACTCGAGGTTGTGTCCCCTCGTTCTGTTGCTGGTTGCCTGGGAGAAGAACCCAACCCCACCTGGCTACAACCTCCTTTCAGGCAGTTGTAGAGAGCAATCCTTCATTCTCTGCAGCTGAAGAAAAAGTGGATGTCTTTTCATCACTTCACATTCTTCAGTTCTTCTACTTCACATGTGAACTGAGGATGAGCAATCCCAAAGTCTTCCCACCAGGTCACAGCCTGTCAGCTTCCAACCAAGGGATACTGAGTTTGCATAAGTACAAAGCAGCAAACTCTGGACATGTCATGGACCCTGGGGTGAGCCTCTCAAACAGAGGAGTGACACAAGGGGAATTTGCTTCCCCTGTTATTGCAACTGCTCACATCTTTGTTGCTGAAAAATGGCACATTTTACCTCCAGCATAGCAGGTTGGGGTGGGCAGCTGGACAGAAAAGGGAAAGAGGGTTTTGCCAGGACAGCCCAATGACCGTGGTAGGTCATGTTTTTTAATCTTTTCTAGGTTAAACACAGGCAGTTGTGTCTTGTTATATTACATTATATAATATGATTTGCTGATATAGTTTGACAGGTTGGATCCAAGAACATGGTGACTCATGTAGGAAATTGGAAGCCTCCTTGTCTCCAGCACAGTGTTTCCAGAAGCTAGGCTGAATCAAATTGATTGTGTTTATTTACTTGTGGGAGGTTTTTGGGGTTTTTTTTGCTGTTTACTAAATAACTGTTTATTTAGTTATTTTTAAAGTCTGTAAGGGAAACCTCCCCTGATTTGAGAGGGGGAGGGAAGCCACAGGCTTGGGTGCAAAAAATACTAATATAAACTATTTTTAGCCAATGTCTCCAAAAACTGGGACAAGAGGAGAAGGGAATGCCACCAAAGGTGGGTGTCAGGACTCCTGGGTTGCAGTCCCTGGCTCCTGTACTGACTTCAGAGAAAGGCAGCATTTCCCTGCAAAGCAGTCTTGCTGCCAAAGAGTTCTTTGCTTTGGCTGCTGAATGTTTCTGACAAAAAGCCTGAGCATTTCTGAAACCCTCTCCTCTAACATCTGCCCGTCTCGGTGTGCCCAGACATAAAGATCCACTTCTCAGTAGCCTTGTAAACGTTAATTAAGATCTGTAAACTGTAGATGAAAAGGATTATATGAGCACAGAAGTACCAGGATCAGGTCTAGCCCCTGAGAAGCAGAAGCTTTCATGCTGTACCTTGCACGGCGGCATTGAGGAATGGATGAATGTCACAGCATTATTGATTGGGTAGCTACTAAAAGGCTCCAGGATCCCTGGCAATAAAAGCATGATAATGAGAAGTAGCCAGGACAGCACTATTGCTGCAAACAGTATTTGCATTCACTGGGACTAGAGCACAAGCTGTATTTATCAATAGAGAGGTGAAGGCTGGTTTGAATGCAAAGGATTAGCCGAGTCCGGTTTGCAGGAAATGGGGTGGCTGTGGTTTACCTTCTTAGCACTGGCTGCAAGGTATCAGTTAAAAAAAAAAAAGAAGAGAGCAACTGACCCAAAAGTGAATGCTGCAAAACTAAAACAGCAGGGATCAGAAGAGAGTCCAATTGCTGTTTGGGCTTGGGGGATTCAAACCCTCAAATTCTCAACAGCTGAAATACCAAAACCTTGCTCTGTTTAAACTCAGGATGTGCAGGAGCACGACTTCATTACAAGGTGAAGGAAAAACAGAATGTTAAATTGCCCTAATGAGTAGTTACTATTTAATGAAAAAGATAAAGTACTACTTTGTGAAAGCCCAAAGTGTCAGAGATTTCTCTTGAGAGGGCAATATAATGTAATTAAGGCCAAGCACAGTGATGAAAAGAGCTACCTCAATGATGTATCTTGTCTGATAATGCCTCTGCTCTGGTCTCTGTGTAAATGAGGACACAGCTCTACTAGGCTGCCTTCTCTGATTTAGCAGAGCAGGTTAATTCCAAAAGCAGAAGGAAAAGCACTTAATAAACACCATCCACTCTCCTACCAAGAGAAAGGGGAAGGCTGCTGCTGTGCTTTAACAGAGGCCACGTGAAACAAATGGCTGCTTTGCTGCTGCAGGTCATTAGCAGAGGGACAAGCATCAATTCTACTGTTCCTTGCTGCTGCTATGCAGCTCTTGCTCACAGAACACAGATCCTCCTGAAACTCTCCTTTGAGGTCATGAAATTTGGGGCAAAAGACATGCTCACAGCACAGTAGGGACCCTGTGAAACCTCACTTTCCACCTAACACGTGGACTGGAGCTACATTCCTCACCTCCTTCTCCCTGAGGTCCCACATGCTCAGCCCCACATGCCCAGGCTCTGATGGAGGTGAGGAAGTTTGCTCTAACCTTTCAAAGCTTGAAAACAAAAAAATCTGTTGTCCTTGTCTGAGTCTCATTAAATGAGTGATTCCCTCTTCATTTATCTCTTTTCCAGATGAATCTATTCTCATGTCTGCCATACATATTCCACGTGGAAGGAAATAAAAGGAAGATTTTCACCTCCCAAGGATTGGCAATAAGTGGTTAATTAAACAGCAATGATTACACCACTTCTGGCAACGCAGGCAGAGATCTCTCACATTGTACAGAAAAAGAAAAGCAGAAAGTGAATTCCTGCAATGTTTAGTATATTGGAAAAGCTTCCAAATTCTGTTAGCAGAGAGTTTATAGTCCTCTGCAGAGATCCCTGATGGGTGATATTTTCCCTGTCTCTCAGACACAAATACCATGTAAATTCTCTTAAATTACTGGGTAGCCAAGAAAGATATGCTTGGCAAGTGCCCTGCCACTACATAACTCAGTGATTACACATTCTGCATCCAGGTACTAATTATAGTGCCACCTAATTACTCAGTGATCACACTCTGAAGCCATCACCACAACATCTATGCACTTTGGGTGAAAAAGTAGCAATAATCCTTTGTTCATTCTAGGGGGAATTGGCTTCACTATAAACACCTTCCCCAATACTTTTCATGAAAAATATATCTGGAGAATTCCCAAAGAGCAGAGCTGTGAGACAGGAAACATGCTCCTCTTCCTAGCATAGTGGTGGGCTACAGATCTTCCTCCACTGATCACCTCTTGAAGACCTCTGGAAGCAAGACACTCATTTCATGTCAAGGGGATCCAAAAGTCACCATGAAAATCAACATGGTGAGGAGCTGGAAAGCTTTGAGCCTAAAAAGCAGCAAAATGGTTGTTCCAGAGAAGCAGCAGAGGACAGCTAGCAAATATTCACCCTGCAGCAGCACCAAGAACAAACTAGCACCATCCACACAGCAGGTCCAGCACTGTGGGCACACTGCAGCTCTGCTGCAGAAGCAGACAAGCCCCACGGCCATACCTTTACTGCTCCAAACACAGAGGAGCTTGTGCCATGCAGCTAAGCATGGCATGCCCCTCGGGGTGACTGATAGCCCTGACACAAACAATGCATACCTGGAATGCTATGACAACAGTGCAGATAAACCCCTTAATGCAGGAACTCAAGAAGGCTCAAAACATTCACCCTTGCAAAAGCACTGCTTCTCATCCTCTCAGCATTCAAGTCACTGAATTGTATTGCTCAGACATGTTCAGCAAGTAATTTAGAATCATAGAATGGTAAGGTTGGAAGGGACCTCAAGGATCATCCAGTTCCAACCCCCTGCCATAGGCAGGGACACCTCCCACTAGAACAGGTCACTCAAGGCCTCGTCCAACCTGGCCTTGANTCATGAGGTTGGCCTGGGCACACCTCTGCAGCTTGTCCAGGTCCCTCTGGATGGAATCCCTGCCCTCTAGCAAGTCGACTGTGCCACACAGCTTGGTGTCATCTGCAAACTTGCTGAGGGTGCACTGATTCCTCTGTCCATGGCACTGACAAAGATGTTAAACAGCACTGGTGCCAGCACTGACCCCTGAGGGATGCCACTTGTCACTGGTCTCCAAGTGGACATTGTGCCCTTGATCACCACTCTCTGTGTGCCACCATTCAGCCAATTCCTTATCCAACAGTACTCCACCCATCCAGTCCATGTTTTTCCAGTTTGGTGACCAGGATGCCATGTGGGACAGAGTCAAATGCCTTACTCAGGTCCAGGTAGATGACATCAGTTGCCCTTCCCTTGTCCACTGTCGCTGTGACTTCATCACAAAAAGCCACCAAACACTGCATTTGGCTGGCACTGCTGAGTAAGTCAGAAGGGGAAAGGGATTTATTAAAACAAAGGTTACTGCCACCTACAGATCTCTTCCATCGTCTCCTGAAGCTTGTCTCTGATACTTCATTCCACTTCTCCCTTCATGCCAGAAAGATGACTCCTTTTAGTTGTGGCAAGTGTTAGAGATTCACTTCTGCCAACCTTTTCAGACAGGTCCTGAAAGCTCAGAAGCAACCTGGGCAGTATTTGAAGAGCTCAGGGTTCTGGCACTGTCCCTTAACAACGCTTCAGCGGATGCTAAGAGGTTAACACTTTCAGTATCATCTTTTCCTTGCCCAAACCAAACGAGAAATATTTCAATTACAGTATTCCCTGTGGAAGATCCCAACCCACTCTAGTTATTATAAGCCAGTCCACAATCATCACATCTCTGTCTGCTCTAAGTGAAGATCACAGCTCTTTGGAGTTTTTATTTTGCCATTGCAGTGTGCTTGATTCAAGGCAGGGGATCCTCTGGGACATCCTGATACAAACAATAAATAAAGACTCCAAGCTTCTCCTTGCTCCATGCTAGAAGAGTGCTTGTCTCCCATCCCATGGCATGATCTGTGGTCTTGTTTTTCTTTAGTTAAGGACAAGTCTTTCCTACTGCTTTTTGAAATAAATAGAAATTCTCCACTGACTTCAGTGTACAGAGGGTCCAGCCCCTAGAGTAATTTCCAACTAAATAAAGCACTTAGGGAAATCACCAAAAGCCTTTATTAATAAATCTTATGATGAATTTATTTCATACTGGGGAAGAGGAGGAAAAAAAGAGGGAAACTGCATGTTATCTGAAAAAAAACCCCAAACCAACATGCTCTCCCCCTTAAAAATATCTTCCCATGAGAGCATAACAATTAGGAATGAAACCCAGACAAGTGTGCACTTCTGTGGAGCAAAATTATTCACTATTCTGCAGAAGGAACTTGATATTTGGCTTGCACTTCTGCATCTGATCACAAATCTGGTTATCTGGCATCATCATACCTGTAGGACACAGCTCCAAGTAGACATGTCATAAAGTACCTCTGTCCAGCTTCAATGAGCCCCACATCCTGGGGCTTGGATTCCTCTCTCCTTTACACCACAAGAAGCCAATATTCTGCATGAATGATGATGATTCTATGTTCCCACTGTGAAGACAGATAATCTAGCTTCTAGAAGCTGTGAAGGTAGATGATCACTTCAGCTGAGCCCTCCCTGGCTTTCCTTGCAGCATCATGTCTATAGCCCTCTCCATAGGTATCTGCTTCTGTGGTTTGGGTGAGACCATTCCTGACTAAACAAAGGAAGATACCAGAGGCAATATACAAACCACATCTGGAATTTACAGAGCAAATTCTCCATTACAGACTTTAAAAGGAAACAATTTTCACCCAGGAGAGTTTCAGGCTGGAATCCCTCTTAATAAAAAGAAAGCAAAGCAGTTCTACCATTAGAGACAGGCAAAGATTGCCTTGCAAGGGCTTCATTAAGAACCTTATCCTCTTGCTTTGCTGGTCACATCAAATGTAGTACATTCTGACCTTCTTCTTTGGCAAGACCTGGAGAGACTTGGCTGGCTGAATCTGAGCAGTAGCTTCTTCCTGCTCCAAGCTGCATTGTGAAGAATGGTGAATACTGACATCTCTTCCTGCACTTGGGCTGGCCCCAGCCAACACTCATCCTGCTGGGAAGCCTCATCACTTGCGGTAACAATCAGAGATGAAAGCAGATCCTGTTTTAACCTACTGCAACAGGCTCACTGAGATCTTCCCATTCCCACACCACAATCCTCCAGCAAAAAGAATTCCAAATTCATTCATAGCAAAGAAAATTTTCTCTGTGTGTACTCATCAGCAAGAAAGTGGCATTGCTTAAATTGCTTACACAAGGCAGATGCAATCCCTGGCTGGGTTGTCAAACTGAATGCCTCTGGTCAGCTCCTCTTTAGCAAGCAAAAAAAGAACTGAAAGGATCCAGCCCGTGCCTCTGCTAAATGGATGGCAAGAGGCTCCGTGCCTGGAACATGCAGTTTCACCCTTTGTGTCAAATGCATTGAGCCCTATTAACATTTTATCTGTGTGCCAGAGCAAGAGCAAGAGACTTGGCAACCAGTCAAGGATAATCTTTCCTGGCACACGGTACCCTGCTGCAACAGCTCTGATGAACTTAGGGACAGTTGATCGGCAGCAGGGAAGAGATTGAAGGTGGAGATGTGGAAGATGGGAAAGAGGGACTGGGAACATGAGATTAAAAGCTGTACAGATGCATGAATACAGGTCTAAAATGTTCAATATCAGAAAGTTGTTTCCTTCAGTCACTGGCTTAGTAAACAGTTGTCTGCTGTTCTCTTTGTGTCTCTGAAAATAGAAGGTCTTAGCACTTATCTGCACAAGATCATTGGCCAGTGTTCACACAGCACTGTGACAGGAAAAAGCTTCTCCCAGCAAAATATCCACAAGAACCTCCTGAGCATCTTAGCTCAGGAGAAGTGGAAAAAAAGCCAGCACAGATGATACAGTGCAGATGCCATGGTTCAGTGCTGATGGCATATTCTGTCTTGGACACACTCAGTGACACTCATGACTTCATCATGAGACCTGAGATGGTCTGGTCAAAGGAACAGGATTTAACAAATGCCCCATCTTATTTACTTTCAACTGAATGTTCACAAAACTTCCCCTTAGGAAATTATTTGGTACCTCAGAATCAAAGTAATGGGAGGGAGAAGAGACTGAATTTAGGAAGCACAGGGCATGGATCAGGAGTGAAGAGAGGTTCCCCCATTAAATGAGGGGATTCATTTCCTTCTTGGGCCAGAAGAACAGGTTAAATATAACATGCAAGCAGACATGCAAGCTTCTCTAGGACCCATCTTCAGAGACTTGATCAGGGCCCTGCTACTTATCCAAATATGCTATTGAAAATTTACAACATGCCATGAATAGTCTCCTGACTTCTTCAAACACCCCAGCACTGGACTGCCTGTGATTAGTTCATATAACTCCTGTTCACATGAATTAGTAGGAATACCTAGAGTTTCAAAAAACAGCTCTGCAATTGCATTGCTTAAATAGCTTATGGCATTATCAGCTGAGGCAAAAGGCAGGGATGAAGAAGTTGGTGATTAAAAGCTATGCTTTAATGAGGCAGCAGTCCAGATTTTACAGGATTCATCAGGGATGATGGTGAAGAGCACCCAAATTAGAGCAGCAAAAACACGGCACAAAGCCAAACTGAGGTGAACCATCAGTGCCAGGCATGCAGACTGTCAGCCAGAACAGCTGGGTTGCCAGGTTGGGGGATGGCAGCAGTGTAATGACAGGAGGGTCAATAACTGCCACCAGCCATGTGACTCCCTGAATTCATTAGCATAATAAGCATCACACCAGGAAATTACAATAGAGGCCAAAAGGTAGAAGGAGAAGAGAAAAAACAAAAGGGAACTTGGGAGAGGAGCCTGATGAGGAGAAAGAGAGGAGTCCATATAACTAGGACAATCAGAGGTCAAAGCACACATGGTCCACTGCAGCATTTTCCTACTGGAAGTCCACTTCCTCATCCTGCCTGGTTTCCTAAAGAACTCAGAGAATCACAGAATGTCAGGGGCTGAACCTCAAAAGCTCATCCAGTCCAACCCCCCTGCCAGAGCAGGATCACCCAGAGCAGATCACACAGGAACACATGCAGGCAGGTCTTGAATACCTCCAGAGAGGAGACTTCACAACCCCCTTGGGCAGCCTGTTCCAGGGTTCTGTCACCCTCACAGGGCAAAATTCCCCCTCATGTTTAGATGAAACTTCCTATGCCTCAGCTTCCACCATTGCCCCTTGTGCTGTCATTGGGCATCACCCAGCAGAGCCTGGCTCCAGCCTCCTGTAATGACAGCTACAGAGTCCTGCTCTACATCCTCCTGTAATGACAGTTACAGAGCCCTGCTCTGAGCATGTCTCCATCTGCTCTGCCCATTTCTGCCCAGTTCTACACAGAGACACAGTCTCATAGATGTGAGCACCCTGTGTGCCTGCAAAAGCAGGAATTCAGGGATGTTCTGGGAGCAGCTGGGTTGCAGTAGGGTTACTGAGCACACAGCACTCAAATATTCCTTGTTAGTCTGCAAAGGACTCATGCAAGATGTGTGACTCCCATGCTCAGTAGCTTGTGGAACATTGGCTTGGCTTTACTGTGATTTCTATGAAGTCCTGCTGCATCCCTGTGGCCTCATACAGGGGATGAGACTCAGCTAATCTGCACCTTGGGAATCCTCAACAATATGAGGAGTCATAGGATGCTGCTGCCAGAGGACTTAGTAAGCCACAGAAATGTCAACATAGGAAGTTGAAGAAATTACCAGGTTCTCCCAAATGAGTTTTTCCTCATGAATTAATAATGTTCCAGAATAAGGGCAACAGAAAATGTCTGTCTTTAATTTCCTTTTCTCCCTGATTTATTAACAGCTTGGAAACATAAGCACAGCACAACGCTACAGCCAACTCCCAGATCCTCATTTTTCTTATAAATCAGGGGAATCACTTTTTTTTCCCTAACCCAAGGAGGTGTCAGAATCAGTTCTGGCATGCAAATCTATGACCTAAAGATCCCAACAGCCTCAGAGAAAAGCAAATACACTTAAGAGCTAAATTACCTTTGATAGCATGCAAGGGAGGACATAAACTTCACTGATCTGAATACTCCTCTCGACACAGCTAATTCAAGCTCAACTCTGCAAATCCAGTTCCTAAGAAAACGTAGTTCCCTACCCCATCCCTCAAATAATCCTATTTGTAAAATGAATATATTTATCCTCTTGGTGCAACAAAGGAGCATGCCCTTGCCTGTTGTGCTTATCTCTTGCCTTGCAGCACTACCAGCTTCTTAGCTGTGTGCTTCAGTGTGCAGGTCCCACACCAGCTATGCTCAGACAGGAGGCAACCTTGGAACACACTTAAGCCTTGCTCACAGTAGTCTCTCCTCAGCATGCCTTTTGGCTGCTTCTCCAGCCAGCTTTCCTCTGTGCTAATTTATTTGTCCTTGTCAGTTCTGCAAGATCCAGTTCTGTCCCATCCAGTGATTTTTCCTGACTTGGGGGAGAAGGTCTGGAATAACAGCAGAAGACAAAAAGTTCCTCAAAGGAGGAAGATGACAGGGAGCCGAATTCAGTCGGCCTGAAGCTTTTGTTCATACCCTGCTAGTGTGTAATGAATCTGAGCCTTCCCACTGCAACTGCAGGCTCATAAAGATCCAGTTCAGTGTTTCCCTTTTATTCACGCTGATGATAATACAACTAATTGTAGTCTTCCTGCCCACTGAAAATTGAATGAAGAAGGAAATCTGCATACTGACTGAACAGGCTGCCAGGGAGAATAATAAATGAAAATCAAAGGCCCGGTTCCCAGATGACTGTATGCAAAAGAATCAGTTTGCATGAGAATTCACACTTTCAACCACCACTGGAAGACTGCCATTTATGGTGTTTTGCTGGTGAAAACGATACAAGCATTGAATCTTCCTCAGAAGGAAATCTGTCATGTTCAAGAGCACACAAAGTCATCCCCTTTCTCAAAGCGCCCACCCAGCTGCGGGGGCATGAATTACACGTGCAGCATCCCTTGATATCAGCCTGATCTGAGTGGTGACTCCCCCCTCTCCCCCAAAAGAAAAAAAAAAGAGAGAGATAATTATGTAGATTGGGATTATTTATTTACACAGCCCTGTCACATTTGGAATGAAACCGGAGCCCCTGATCTGCTCAAAGCCTCTCGCACAGCTGATGTAGAAGTTCCCTGTCAGAACAGATAGGGCTGGCGCCTGTCACGCTGCCTCTCTCTGGAAGTGAAAGGACATTATTCAGGCATGAATCACTCCAATCGGGGCAGCTTCTGTCCCAGAAGCCTCCCCAGCTCCCAGCCAGTCTGCACTGCTGCTGTTGGTCACGATGGTGGTTTGATGGGGAGATTTGGAAGCACAGCTCCCTGCAGTCAGCCGCATGGATGTGCTGCAGGTGTATCGTGCCAGACCACGGCAGCCTGAGAGCAGCCTGGGGTCTCTTCCAACAGAAAAGCAGAATAAAGCAACAACACAGCTAGGATGCAGGTTTCTCCCCCAAAAAAGCACAATCATGCTTGTATCTGATCACCAGCTCCTAAAAGCAACACTGTCAAACACTGGTGCTGTTTTTCACCCACCCAGGCTGGTTTCTGGAGTGTGTCTCTTCTCATTTCTCTCAAGACATCTATAACCCTTTCAAAAGTCCTCTGAAGCCACCTTCCTCATTTAATGATCTGTGTTCTGTCATGGGGTGGTTCAGAAGTGAACCACATTCCACTTTGCAAGTTTAGAGGATTTGCCCATCAGCAGAATTGTGCCAGAGCCACCAATTCTCTGCGCTTCTGAAGAGTCAGGGGTGAAGCAGGGAATCAACTGGAGGAGAAGCTCCTGATACAACAAAATGCAATGCAGGGAATCAATTGGAGGAGAAGTGCCTGATACAACAAAATGCAATGAAGGGAATCGACTGGAGGTGAAGTTCCTGATACAACAAAATGCAATGCAGGGAATCAACTGGAAGTGAAGTGCCTGATACAACAAAATGCAATGCAGGGAATCAACTGGAGGTGAAGTGCCTGATACAACAAAATGCAATGCTTTTAAAGGCAGCTTGAATAGGAAAAGAGTTCTACAGTGCTGCTTGGGTCATTATTACACCCTTCCCATCCTTCTACCCATCACCTTGGGTTAGAATCATAGAATGGTAAGGTTGGAAGGGACCTCAAGGATCATCCAGTTCCAACCCATCTAGTGGCCATAGGCAGGGACACCTCCCACTAGAACAGCTCACTNATCAAGCTGTTATCAAGCTCTTGTGATCTGTGCTGCTCCAAACCAGCTGTTTGACAATCAGACTGGCCTGGTCATTGCCTTCCAGCTTTCTACTCATTTATGCAAGAAGACATCTATTTAACTCCTTAGATCAGCCATGTCCCCACCTTTCATTGCTGGAGAGGTGTCACGGGGATGGAGATGAGGCTACAGTCTGTACTTGCATATTAAATACAAGTCACATAAGTCAGAAGATGATTTGTCTCTATAGAGGGCTGGAGTAGGAAGCATTGGAGTAGTCTTCTTCTCAAAGTCTCTGACAGTTACATTACTCATTAGCTTTATTTCCCTCCCATCAGCCCCACAGCCCAGTGAAGCAAAAGGGCAAGAAGCTGGGCTAGGGCAAGAGTGAAGCAGAAGACTCCAAAAATGGGAAAGGGTCTGATCTCACACACAACCTGTCTGCACTCAGGAGGACAACTTCACCTTGGCAGCTGAGCTCCTGCATCCACTGACTGACAGTGCCTCCCCCATCCCCTCAAGTGCTTACTGCCTGTGGGCATGCTTGAAGCCTGTTCACTTGGACTTGTCTCTCCAGTTCACTTCACTCATTTGCCGTGAGGGGAGATTAAAATACAGAAGAAAAACAAACCTAGAAAGGAATTATATTTTTTAACTTTGTGCTGGACAGAGCTCAAGAAGGAGTGGGACATCCTCAGAACACAGAGATTTCTGGGAGAAAAGAAGAAGGATCACTTGTTCTCTTCCCATGTATGAGCATGGACGGAGAGAGGGAGACTACACAATAGCTAAGAATCACTCTTTGGCCTTAAGCCCAACATCAGGGTTATAGAATGGTTTAGGTTGGAAGGGACCTGGATCATCTAGTTCCAACCCCAAACTTAGGGTCAGAAAAATGGCCATCATTGGTAGCCATCTGCAGAGGACATGCTTCTACCCACCTGAGAAGAAGGTGCCTGCATGGCATTCTTCCACTTGTAGTCCTTTCCCTGCTGAGGGTCTACTGTCTTCATAAAATTCTCATTGCAACAAATTCTGAGCAGCCTGTTGTGACAAAATCCTCTTGAGGGCTGTGTGCTCAGTGCTAGCCCTTCCTGCTGAGGTTCTGGGCCAGGGCAAGCCTGCCACTGACTCTGGTACAGATGCAGGAGCTCCTGCCTCACTCCCAACCTCCTTGGGCGCATAAACATTTCATCTAACCATGGAAATGACAATGCAAGCCCTCCCTTCTTGGAGGGAGAGGGAGAGGGAGAGGGAGAGGGAGAGGGAGAGGGAGAGGGAGAAGGAGAAGAAAGAAAACAACAAGGAAAAAAAAAACCCCAACCAAACCAACACCATAAACCAAAGAAAAAAAAAATGCAGTGTGCACATGCAGCCCAGACAGCAACCGAGTGCTGGGCTGCAGCAAGAGAAGTGTGGCCAGCAGGGCAAGAGAGGGGATCCTGCCCCTTTACTCTGCTTTTGTCAGACCCCACCTGGAGTCCTGTGTGCAGTTCTNAGGAAAAAAAAAAAAAAAAAAAAAAAAAAAAAAGGTAGAAAAAAGAATCACAGGAAATAGCTGTGCAAAAGCCTTAAGAATTCAAAACAATTCAGTTATATGTTTGGACCCAAGGGGATTTTCTAAGAAGAAATGCATCTGAATGAGACTTTCAGAACTCCCCCACGAGAGCAATTCTACCGCGTGGAACGTTTCAGATGCTTTTGCCAGAATGCTGATTTGTGTGTGACCTGTACAGTAAAACTCCTCCACCACCTTTCATTGTGTGTTTTATCCTGAGAGAGGAATGGTTAACAAGTTTAAGTTGTTAGCTATATCTGTCAATGCTTATAATAAAACAATTCCTGTGCTCAGGACTATTCGTCATCACAGCCCCATTAGCCTGAGCCAGTTGTAACAAACTAATCTGCAGAATGATTTCCAGGCACCTGCTGCTAAAGAGAAAAGAATACATTTTTCCTCCTTTCTCCTCTCTCCTTTCCTCTCTAAATGAGAGACAGACAGACAGACAGATATCCACCCTGGCAGCTAGGACATTAGTTCTTATTTTTATTTTGAAGCAGTTTAAAGCAGATCTCATCAGAAGCTGCCAAATGTTGCAGTGTCTGCAATATAATTGTGTCTGTGTCTTGTGCAAATGGACACTCTTGCACTGATCTGGCCACTATGTAAACTGGTTTTACTCAAGGTGTCTTCCCTCCCAGTGAGCACACAAGGAATCTTATCTTAACCTCAGCACCCAGAAGAGTTTAAGTGTATGGTGGTCATGCTGATGTTAATGCATATCTAGGAGGGCTTTATTTGCTCATCTGCCAGGGCTGGCTGAGTGATTGGATTAGTTTATTTGTGGGACAGGCCTGAATTTACCTTCATAACTAGGCAGTTCTCCAGCTGTGAGGGAAGGAATGATTTTTAACTCTAACTAATCTGTGCCAAGAGCAAAGGCACTAGTAACAGAATGCATAACCTCACAGGCAACCAGTCATTCCCTCTGCCTCTCTCCCTGGAGATGGCACAAAGTCATCTTGGCATTGTAGAAGCTGCTGCAAGGGAAGAATGATGTGTATTAGGACTGCAGAGATTAGCAGTCACGACCAAAATGCCAGGGGGACCAGCCGGCTGCAACCAAAGTACCTCAGCCAAGCTACGAGTGAAGACCTGCCCTGCAACAGCAAGGGATTGCTGCAAACCTCACCTGAGTGCCTGGGTACCAGGGCAGAGCAGCATGGGAAACACTCTGTGGAGCATCCCCCTGAGATCCAGTTGTCTCTAGCTAGTATTTTCAATCTCTCAATGACTAGGGCCAAACTACACTTATCTTGCTCCTTCTACCGCTTTGCCGTGTCCCACCCAGATGACGCAGAATGCACCAGTCAAGAGTGGAGAAGCATCATGGTTGCCTAGGCAATGCCTTTGCCACAACCAATAAATAAAATAAAAGACAATGCATTTGGGTTAGCGACATCCAGGGGTCTGTGCTGCACTCACCACTGCAATCTGTCCCCACTGAAATACCTGCTCCTCCCTCGACACATGCCCATGGACACGCACGCACACAAGCGCCGTTGTATTCCTCCTGCCTTTCACTGCGGGAAACTGCCTCCTTCAGCTCGCTCGCCATGTGAAGGAGCAAAAAACAGGGAGAAGAAAACCCCTCCACACCCACATTCAACGGAGCTCGCTCCTCCCTGCGTCTTCACAAATGCCTGACAAATTGTGGGAGGAATCCAAGACCCTAAGAGAAGGAGTTCAAGCCTTCGGTATTGTGAACCACTGCAGTGAAACCTCTTACTGAAACAGGACGAGAAAGAGTCTTGTATGCACATATCAAAACAAAAAAGCCAGCCCCCAGCCCACCACCTCATTCAAAGTGAGTTCCTAGCAAAGCAAGACGCTGCAGAGCAGCTCTGGGTGCGGGCAGGCAGCCACCGCCTGGCCAAGCGTGATGGCGTTGCTCGTTTTTCACTCTGACACCACTGCAGGCTCCACAAGGCTCCTTGACTTGCAAGGTGATCAGAATATTGAGTACGGTACTGCAGTAGCAAGCCTGGCACCCAGCACGGCAGCAGAGCCACTACCTCCCTCCCCTCCCCACCCCCGTTCTCACTCGCATGCAAGGGAAAAAGGGAAAAGAAGGAAGATCACCCCCCCCACCCCCAAAACAACGAGCTTCCAAGCACCCAACACCCCCTCATACATCTTCAGAGAAGGGACCTTGGCTCCATTGTTTTTGATCCCTCAGTTCGTTTCACAAATGATGGGATGTGGACCTTGGTCCCTTTCCCCGTGCACACACAACCCTTCTTAATATGCATGCTTTTGCCAGGGAAATGTAGCCCCAGCAGCACATCTGTGATGATGGTCATGCTGCAGGAACACTGCAGTCCTCCTTTGCCTCTTACTATGCAAATAAAATCCCTGGAGAGAGCAATAAGTCATCGTCTGCCCCACATGATGGAGCCCATGCTAAGGGTTAGATCCCACTCTGGGACTCTTTATCCTCCAACCTTTGACACTCAGTATACATTCATGAGGTGAGAACAACACTGTCCTGACTGACAGCCCAAGACCCCACCTTAAATCTGAAGCCAATTCTAACTGATGTCAATAGAAACCCATGGAGGTTGAGTTGAGTCAAGGAAATGTTGCCAGACCTGAATCCCAAAGAATATGGATGAATTGATTGCCATAAGACACATCTGAAAGGCACAACAGCCATGAACTTGTTGCTCATCTGACTCCTACTGATCTCTTCTCCCAGCTGCCACTCTCCTTGAGGCTCTTGGACCACTTCTCCTCTCCCATCTCCTATCTGGAATATACTTAAACCACAAGCTTCCTTCCTGCCTGTAGTCTTCACAGAATCACAGAATTAACCAGGTTGGGAGAGATCCCCAGGATTCCCAAGTCCATCCTATTACCTAACCCTTCTAATTAACTAATCATGGCACTAAGTGCCTCGTCCAGCCTCCTTTTAAACACCTTCAGTAATGGGGACTCCACCACCTCCTGGGCAGCCCATTCCAATGCCAATCACTCTCTCTGGCAAGAACTTCCTCCTAACATCCAGCCTGAACCTGCCCTGGCGCAGTTTGAGACTGTGTCCTCTTGTTCTGTCACTGGGTGCCAGGCAGAAGAGCCCAACCCCACCTGGCTACAACCTTCTTTCAGGGAGTTGTAGACAGCAATGAGGTCACCCCTGAGCCTCCTCTTCTCCAGGCCAAACCACCCCAGCTCCCTCAGCCTCTCCTTCTAGGGTTGTGCTCCAGTCCCTCGCCAGCTTTGTCTTTCCAAAGCATTACCCCAAACTAAAAATGTTGATGGAGGCAAACCCTGAAAGGACCTTTTCCAGATAAATTGGCCTCTGGTCAAAAACACCTTTGCAAAGCTTCCCTTACACTTGCAAGCTTCTCTATCTTATCCTTTTGGGCAGGTTGCACACAGGACAAATTGCTGTTCTGCTTTCTGAAGAACTCATGTCCTATATTCAGGATGGGGAAGTCAATGAAATTCAGTCCTGTGAGAGTTAAAGATCCAATGTCCTGTTTTCATCGCATTTATAGAATCATAGAATGGTAAGGTTGGAAGGGACCTCAAGGATCATCAAGTTTCAACTCCCTGCCATAGGCAGGGACACCTCCCACACTTAGTACAGGTTACTCAAGGCCTCATCCAACCTGGCCTTGAACACCTCCAGGGAGGGAGCAGCCACAACCTCCCTGGTCAACCTATTGCAGTGCCTCACCACCCTCACTGTAAAGACCTTCCTCTTAACATCTAATCTAAAACTTCCCTCTGCCAGTTTAAACCCATTTCTGAGATGCAGAAGCATCTTGGTCAGGTATGTTCAGGATACTTAAGCATAGTCCCCATTTTGCTTAGTTCTGTTTTATTTATTTCTTTGAACTAAATAAGATGTCTCTGAAAAGCATTTAAATTTACATAAACGTGGTGCTACTACCTGACTAATCAGTTACAGGCTAAGCAAAACCAGAAACAACAGCAGGGCAGAAGCACAATTCCCTCCTTCTCCTCCAGTTTGTATTACTTCTTCTGGATAATTTTGTATTGATCAGCTGCATGACACAGCAGAAATTTCCCTTTCAAATTAAAAGGGAATTATTTGGTGATTCGGTTTCAGAAAACGTTTGCAATGGGTTTTGATGTTGAATGAGCATCATTTCACTGAGCAGTTCTGACTCAAGGGGATGAAACCAATGCATTTGTCAGGGGTCAGTGCTGGCACCAGTGCTGTTTGACATCTTTGTCAGTGACATGGACAGAGGAATTGAGTGCACCCTCAGCAAGTTTGCAGATGGCACCAAGCTGTGTGGCACACTCGACTTGCTAGAGGACAGGGATCCATCCAGAGGGACCTGGACAGNGGTGTCCCTGCCTATGGCAGGGGGTTGGAACTGGATGATCCTTGAGGTCCCTTCCAACCTTACCATTCTATGATTCTACAATTCTACCTCTTGCTGTAGCAAATGAATGCTATAAAATTTAAGGTAAAAAGTAAGACTGTTAAAACCAGCTGATAGCAGATATTCTGAAGTCAAATGTCTGTCCAATCAACAACATAATTGGCTCTCTGCTCTCTGCCTTCCTTCAGCAAGAAGTATGTTTGTGTGCACTACAGGTCTCCTCCTTCCCACCTTTGGAATTGCTCAGGAGAACTCATTGCTGCCTGTGGTGAATCAAAATGTATTATCATTAGGCTCAATGTGTTATCGAGTTAATTAAATGTCACGCTTTTGATAACAATAATTAGCAGCTTTTCAGACTGATCTGAACACATACTCATCACAAAACCTGAGAAATAAGTACCAGTGTTTTCAGCTGGATAGATCTTGTTATTGGAAACACTTCATCCATCCATCCATTCATGACTACTGTTCAGTGCAGGTTCTTCCTCACCTTTTCATTCTGTACCAGACTGTAGGAAGCACTTCCAGCATGCAGCTGTATCCCTTGTTTGGGAGGTTGGGTCCCCAAGACAAAGCTAGACCTGTACTTTTAGGGCATGGCTTTCAATGTGTTGTACTCTGCAGGTCACTCACAGCAGCCTGAGTCTGTTGGCTCTCCTTGGTATGAGGTCTGAAACCTGTGTCCAGTTCTGGGCCCCTCAATTTAAGAAGGACATTGAGGTGCTTGAGCGTGTCCAGAGAAGGGCAACGAGGCTGGTGAGAGGCCTCGAGCACAAGCCCTATGAGGAGAGGCTGAGGGAGCTGGGATTGTTTAGCCTGGTGAAGAGGAGGCTCAGGGGAGACCTTATTGCTGTCTACAACTACCTGAAGGGTGGTTGTGGCCAGCAGGAGGTTGCTTTCTTCTCTCAGGCAACCAGCACCAGAACAGGAGGACACAGTCTCAAGCTGTGCCCGGGGAAGTTCAGGCTCGAGGTGAGGAGAAAGTTCTTCACTGAGAGAGTCATTCCCCACTGGAATGGGCTGCCCAGGGAGGTGGTGGAGTCACCGTCCCTGGAGGTGTTCAAGGCAGGTTTGGACGTGGCACTTGGTGCCATGGTCTAGTCTGGAGGTCTGTGGTAATGGGTTGGACTTGATGATCTTTGAGGTCTCTTCCAACCTTGCTATACTGTGATACTGTGAAGTCATGACAGAGGTTAATGTTATGCAAGTTTGCACAGTGAAAGGGCCTATTCCTGTTCCTGCTTAGAATGAATTTCCACACCTTCCATTTGAAATGAAGGTCCTAAACTAAAGCAAATCCCAGCTCAAAAAATCCACACCATGATAACCAGGGAGAAGACAATTTTCCAAGCCAGGTACTACATTGCCCCTAAACTCCCATACGCACTGCAGATCTTTTCTTAGATAATATTGCATTTCTCTTTAGCCCATCAATCATCTCTCACTTCAGCTCCCTCATGACAGGTTAGTGCTCACCAACACAGCCAGCCCCCCTGTTTCACAAGCAGTCTGAAGAATTTCCTCCTGAGGAATACAAGCCCAAAGCTTATTTGCCAAGTTTCACTTGGGGAAGCTTCGTGCTTTCTTGAAACCCTGACATTGCTGTTCTCCTATTACAGATTGGAATGATGCTCTGTACCTTATCAGGAGCCTGCAGCCATTTGTTATTCTGTGAGGGACAATAAGTACCAAACAAAGGTCCTGGTGAGACCTCATCTTGAGTACTGTGTTCAGTTTTGGGCTCTCCGGGTTAAGGGGGACAGGGGTCNCACAATACAGGACAGGTGGGCACTCCAGATGTGAACCACTGCTCACATATTTCCTAGTAACTGCTGAGCTCCTTCTCTATGTGTTCACCTATGTGAGGCTTTCCTTGGGTTTTCAGCACCTGCCTGGCTGAAGGACAGACACAAGTCACACCTGCTTAAGCTCTCCACACTAAGAGACAGAAATAAGGGTAGTAAAATAAGACAGGAACAACCTTCATCTCTTCTCCATTTCCTTGCCAGCTAGCTGGAGCCTGAACTGCAATGCACACTCACAGAGGGCTTTTTCATGAGAGCCCATCAGCTTTTGTTTCTTCATCACCGTGATGCTGTCACTTTGCTGTGGTCCCTTTGTACACCGCTTTATTGCTTTGTCTCAAAACACTGTGTCATATGTCTGACACATCAGGTGTCCCACAGCATCCTTCACTAGCTTTGNGGGTTAAGGGGGACAGGGGTCTGCTGGAGAAGGTCCAGCAGAGGGCTAAGAAGGTCATTAGGAGATTGGAACAGTCCCTGATGAGGAGAGGCNTATTTCCTAGTAACTGCTGAGCTCCTTCTCTATGTGTTCACCTATGTGAGGCTTTCCTTGGGTTTTCAGCACCTGCCTGGCTGAAGGACAGACACAAGTCACACCTGCTTAAGCTCTCCACACTAAGAGACAGAAATAAGGGTAGTAAAATAAGACAGGAACAACCTTCATCTCTTCTCCATTTCCTTGCCAGCTAGCTGGAGCCTGAACTGCAATGCACACTCACAGAGGGCTTTTTCATGAGAGCCCATCAGCTTTTGTTTCTTCATCACCGTGATGCTGTCACTTTGCTGTGGTCCCTTTGTACACCGCTTTATTGCTTTGTCTCAAAACACTGTGTCATATGTCTGACACATCAGGTGTCCCACAGCATCCTTCACTAGCTTTGACCTTAGCCTTAAAAAGATGAGAAGGATTTAACTCTTCCTGAAAGATATTGCTGAAGAGAGAGAGAAGAAGGGGAAAAAAACCAAAAGGAAAATAGAGGAGCTTATGAGAACTTCTATCAGGTGACTATGTAGAGCACACTATTTGCTATTAAAACTTTTATAAACTGGAATATTTCCAGAGATAGAGGTTATGAAAAAAAATCTATTATTAAGTACTAGAGCATTGTTCTTGGCAGCAGCATACACTGAAAACAATGTAGCTCTGATAAGAGGAGCAGTATAAGCAAATAATGACTGAACTTGCAGCAAAGAGATGATCACAGCTCCCCCTCTCCCCCCAAAACCACCAGATTCTCACTTTTGGAATGCTTTGTCTCAGGTAAAGCAAATTCACAGGGCTCCACCAGCAACATTTGCAATAAAGGGGATTGAAAGTATAGTAGTGGTGTTTATTTGTGTGGGTTTGCAGAAGTGCTTTTGTATAAAAGCAGGTAAGGAAGGGATGAATCAAAATGCAGTGGGGAGGTGGGGGGAGAACAAGGAAGGTGATTCTCATAGCCTGATGCAGGGGACAGGCACTGCTGGTGACACTTCTTGACACACTGTGCCCCACTGCCTATTCGATGTTCATCCCAGTCACTCATACCAGAGATAGGTAAAAATCCCAGTTTAAAAGAACATTATGCCAAAGTGGATCTTTTGTTTCACCTCATGCATGCCAGTCCCCTTGCCAGCCCTGCCACAGCATCAATAACCCTCAAACTCCCCATGAAAATTGTCAGGGTTGATTTGGTTCAGAGTACACTGGGCAGGAAGGGGAGGGTGAGAGGCAGCAGGGATTGTGGTGTGAGAAGCCAGTGTTGTACCTGGCTAACACAACCCAGATTTGTTCAAAGCTAGGTTTGCTGGAAAGTTCACAGACCTGACATGCCTGCCCTTAGGTAGGGTTTCCACCACAGAAACTGCATTGCCCTCACTGCTGTGGTTTGTTAGAAGATCAGCCAGGGTTTACCTGGCAGCATTCAGCTCGAGCAGCATTTCACTTGCAGTTAAATCAAGTATTTACCACAGGAGAAGATAATCATAAGCATCTGGAAAAGGAAAAATTCACTCTCTGAGGTAACAGAGATGGTGCCCTCAGAGCCAGCCAAGTGAAGATCCTGGGCCAAATGACAGCAACCTTACTCACAGAGTCACAGAAACATGCAGGCTGGCAAAGCCCCTCAGGATCACCAAGTCCAACCTAGAACCCTCCTCTACAAGATTCACCTTCAACCATAGCCCTAAGCACCACATCCAAACCACCCTTAAACACATCCAGGGTGGGTGAGTCCACCACCTCCCTGGGCAGCTCATGCCAGTCCCTGACCACTCTCTCCATGAGAAACTTTTTCCTAACGTCCAATCTAAACCTCCCCAGCCTCAGCTTGAAGTCATTCCCCATTGTTCTGTCTCCAATTTCCTGTGAGAAGAGTTCAGTAGCAGCCTCTCCACAATGTCCCTTCAGGTAGGGACAAATTACAATATTAACGACACTAAGAGCAGCAAAGTGAGTGATTGGTAGGAATTTCATTTGACATGCTGGAAATTACAGTCAGAGATGTGTTTTAAAAGCTGTGTAGAAAGTTTTAAAAGGTAGTTTTAAAAGCTGTGTAGAAAGCCACAGCTGTCAGCAGTGCTGGGCATTACCTGGCAGTTTGGTGTGTGTCTGAAACAGGAGGCTGATGTGCTTGAGAACTCTCATTTTGACATTGTCCTCCCATGTCTGTCCCACAGCTGCTTTTTTTGGTTTTTTCTTAACAGTTATTCACTACCTCTCCCAAACAAATGGTAGGAAAGAGAAAATACTCAGAGTGATATCTGGCACTGGAGAAAGGGTTCAGAAAGGCAGTAATAGAAATGAATGTTTTCACATCCATCAGAGCAGACAGCAAGTAAATCTAAGCAAGCTACCCCCATTACAATCACCCTGCCAAGGCTAGACTCTTCACTGGGTCAAGCTGGAAACGTGTCACTTGCACTGACTGATAGTGAGCTCCCCCAATATGTTTCTCTGAAATCACCAGCATGATTCACAATGACTTCACAATCTGGCCTCAGAAGATCAGTCTCAATGGCCTAGCCTATCCTTAATGTCTTCTGCAGCCTCTGGAAATAAATATGGACTGGGAAATGGGCTTTCAAGAACATCTCCCAGCTGCACAAACACCTACTATCTGCTCTGACCTTCACTGAAAGCTTCCTCTCAGGGAAGGAAAATTATATCTTTTAATTTTTTCTAATGTTCTGGTTTATTGTTTTTGCTCCTTCTCGTGCAATGTAATTAAAATGATGTCCTTAGAGTTGAAGGATACTTACAATAAACAGCTTCTGTGGAAGCTGAACGACTCAGCTATGGTGCTTAATCAACTGGAGAAGATGTTTATTGCTGCATATGCTCTGCTGCTGTGAAAACTAGCCCTTAAACACTCAGTTTCTAAACAAGGGAAAATAAAAATCCAATAAAAACAAGTTTAGGTCCTTGACACACTATAGGGAAGTGAAGGCAAGAAAGAAGGATCATCTCTTGCACAATAGGAATAGACTCAGGTCAGTTAATGCATTGTAGAATGAATTACTAGTGATAGATGAAGCACAGAGCACGTAAAATGCTGATTTTCTTCCTGTAATTCTCCATATAGAGATCCTTAAAGCTGCAAAACTTCACACTCCTTCAACTCCCTCCAAGTGCTGACTGCTTCAGAGCTCGGTGAAAACCTATGGGCTGCAACACAGCTCATGTGCCTCCCTGCAGGAGCTCCATACAGAGCTATTTCAGTGGCTGAAGAGCACATTTGAAATAAACACAAAGGGCAGAAGAGCAGATGTTAGCAGCAGTGATAAATAATTGGGAAGTATATTGAGAGGCAGATGTTGGAGAGTCCACAAGTACAAAATGAGCCTGTCGCTGTAATGAGCTTTATACTTAGAATCATAGAATGGTAAGGTTGGAAGTGACCTCAAGGATCATCTAGTTCCAACTCCCTGCCATAGGCAGGGACACCTCCCACAGACCTCTGCAGAAGAACTTGCCCATCCTTGTTTCAATGGCACAGTGCACAGGCAAGCAATGGGACCAACCCCTGCTTCATCCCTGCAAAAAGCAGAGCAGCAAGAAGATGGTTAACAGCAACAGCAGGGGCTGTGATGGCTGTGAGAGGTTTGTCACAAGTTTGCNAGCAACCAGAAAGGAAGATGAGGAAGATGCTTAGCTGTACCTCAAGAAGTGCTAAGAATCATATGGCTCTAAACCTTGTGAGGTCCTTCCTATCACATACAAATGATCCAATGTAATTTCCTGAGTTTGTTGCAGCAGACAAGATTGCAGAGACAAAGCTCTTCAGTGCCACTGTGACGTTCAGCCTGCAGATCCTGCACCCTGTCATCCAGTGGGATTGAACTGCACAAAACCCATCACTGCTGGAAAGAAGGCAATTAAGGGCACCAGGAGAGGAGAATTACAGAGTTGTAACCTGCTGACATGTGTCATGTGTCCCTCTCATATGGGACCTTCCAAGCTACTCAGTTAATGGGTATCCCTCTCTCAGTAGCTCACTTGTGAGCATGACAAACTTGCTTGCAGAAACCCTGCATGCAAGTTGAGGCAGCCAGCTCAGGAAGGCTGGCCTTTGGTGGCTGTGATTCTGTGAATCTGCTCCTGTATAATTAGCCAATTTTTACTGTAAGTATCTTCCCAGGGAAGAGTTTTTATATCTTCCCTGTTATACATTTCTGTTGGAGCCCTTAAGTTGAATAAATTACATTATCAACGGCACTAAGAGCAACAAAGTGAGTGATTGGTAGGAATTTCATTTGACATGCTGGAAATTACAGTCAGAGATGTGTTTTAAATGTTGATAAACACAAGCAGAAGGCTCCTACTTCTTCCTTCCCCTCCTCTCGTGACTGAGTATAAAACATTAGAAAATTATTTCTATCTGCAGTGTTCAGCCCCCTCCATGCACCTTGTCTCCTCCTGCAGCTTTGAAATACAGACATAAAGCTTTTGTCCTTTGACTTCTACTGAGCTACTGCACACCTAGATGCAGTGACCCACAGTAAATCCTCAGGACTAAATTGTTCAGAATTAGAAAAACAGAATACAAAGAAAACTGTTTGATTTCTCTGGGTGCCAGGGAGGAATTCACTCATACACATAACACAAAATAAGCAGCTGGTTAAGCATTGCCTGTCATAAGGAGGGAAGAGCAATCCTGCTAGAGGAATCAAAGCAGCCATCATCAGAGTTTGTTTTCTCTAGCTGTGCAGAAAAATAAATGCATTCTTTCAGAAATCACACCAAAAACAGTGGAGCAATCCTTAAGGACTTGGGCATTAAGCACATGTAAAGGGTCTGTGTTACAAACAGACACAGACACTCCTTAACTTCTTTCTAAGGTAAGCAAGGGTGCTGAAAGAACATGATGGAGATGAAAACTCAGCACTGATAGGACTGAAAATTGTCTGTATGGCAGGAAGAGAAACAGCAACATCAAAGTGTTTGCAGTTTCTGTCATTAAACCACCTCAAACATGGCAGGGAAGGCTTTTTTCTTTATTCCTTTCTTCTTTTTTATTTAAGAATTCATTTAAGGCTTCTCTGTATCCTGTCATATTTAAAAGTACTCCAAGTCAAGAAATGTACAGGAGGACTTTTTTTTTTTTTTTTAAGACAGATACCTTTCAGACAGAGAAGGAAATAAATCTTCCAGGCAGCTCTTTCTGATTGTTAGCAGCAAAAATTTCTTTCAAGAGCTGTATGCACACAGTCAGAAATCAGGAGCAGTACTGGGTGAGCAAAGTGAGCACAAGCACAGCCTAATACTTTAAGTACTAAGTACACAACCAGGCAGACTCAGTACAAAACCAGCAAAGAGTTTGTGAGCACAGGTAGCCATAAAGGCAATGTGGCTGCCCATGGATAAATCATGACTGAAAACTTTCACCTACAGGAGGACAGGGACTGAGACTCTTGCAAAATGTTAGCAAGAAACTCTTTCTTCTTCTCTCAGGCACCTTTGTCCTGGGCATCCAAAGTTAAGTTCCCTGCTGCACTCCCCATCTGGAGTCCTGTGTGCAGTTCTGGAGCCCCCAGCACAGGAAGGACATGGAAGTGTTGGAGTGGGTCCAGAGGAGGCCATAAGGATGCTCAGAGGGCTGCAGCAGCTCTGCTGTGAGCACAGGCTATGAGAGTTGGGGTTCTGCAGCCTGGAGAAGAGAAGGCTTCCTGGAGACCTTAGAGTAGCCTTCCAGTATCTAAAGGGGGCTACAGGAAGGCTGGGGAGGGACTATTGACAAGGGGCAATGGGTTTGAACTGGCAGAGGGGAGATTTAGACTGGATGTTAGGAGGAAGTTCTTTACAGTGAGGGTGGTGAGACACTGGCACAGGTTGCCCAGGTAGGTTGTGGCTGCTCCCTCCCTGGAGGTGTTCAAGGCCAGGTTGGAGGGGGCCTTGAGTGACCTGTGCTAGTGGGAGGTGTCCCTGCCTATGGCAGGGGGTTGGAACTGGATGATCCTTGAGGACCCTTCCGATCTTACCATTCTATGATTCTATGATTATTTAAAATGAAAGTGATGTAAGGAATAGAGTTTTCTGACTCACTCTCCATCACTTCACATAAACTCATTGTTATGGGCTTATTTTTAACCATTTTGAGTGATCACAGAAGACTGCCAACTTGAGAGCGCTTTGCTACACCAGGACCAGAGTGCCAGCACCTTGCAGGATCCTCATGACTGAGCCTTCATTGAATTTTTGCTTCAAGTCATATTCTGGTCCTGGTAGATGAAGCTGGAAATCCACTAGCAGCTCTGATATTGGCTTTCTGTTGGCTTATTCAGACATCAAAACTCCCTGACAAATCTGAAGTGCTGCATTCTCAAACAAAATCACTACGACCACGTTATTGTACTGTAATCCCCTGAGATGCCAACCATGAGTAAAAATCCAATTCAAGGATTTTGACTGGGAGATGAAAGGGTTTCCTCAAATTCACCCCATGCTCCTTCACCTCCAGGCAGACACTGAATAACTCTGAACAGGATTTTGTACAGAATGAAAGGAGAAAAAAAAAAATATATGTGCAGCCCTGGTGGGTCTCTCCAGCAGAGTCCCACACAGGGAAATGAAGGAGATGAAATATGAGGGAAGAGAAGGAATTTAGAAGATAAAAATGCTTTCTGTTTCTGATGAGAAAAAATCATAATCCACCCAAGGTTTTGTTCTGGCTCAGAAGGGCTTTTTGCCTGAGGGACAACAAGAAAAAAAAAGTAAAATAAAAAGAGAGAGAGAAGTGAAAATTATTGAAGACTGAGGACAACAAACCCTCCTTTTGGTATGAAGTTTACGGCAGAAGAAGACTCACAAGCTCACTGCTGGTTGTCATAGCGTTGGGAAGCACTTTGGAAACATTTTTCACTGAGGAGCAGCCCCTCTTTGGCCAAACCTCATGGATTCTGCAGGACTCTCTGGCCACAGAGCTGCTGTAAACCTTGGCACTCACTCACTAAACCTCCAGGGGGTATTTAGCTTTTGTTTGCACCTCTCTGGTAAACTAATGGCAAAACTTTCTAGCAAGCACCTAAGCAAACCTGTCTCACTTTCTGTCTTTAATGGTATGTTCTGCTTAGGCAAGTGGATGGCTGCTCTGTAACTGAAGGCTTTGGAAAATTGCACCTCTGTTAACTCAAGAAAGGTCCTGAAGCTCTGGAAGGTTTGTAAGCAGTGCCTGGACTCTGTGCACAACTGTGTTCAACTTTTCCTCTCTCCATTGCCCCTTTCATAGAATCATAGAATGGTAAGGTTGGAAGGGATCTCAAAGATCATCCAGTTCCAACCCCCTGCCATAGGCAGGNGCTTTACCTCTATTCCTCAGCATTGCCCTAAACAGCTGCCTTCTTAAAGCTGTTTGTGAAACAACAACTGATGTCTCTGAAGAGCTCACATTGTGAAAGCCTGTCACTCTGAGCATCCTGCCCCCTTCAATTTGGAGTGAAGACAGACCACCCAAGCTGCCCAGCTGCTGGCAGTAGCACTGCAAATCAACCAAATGTGTCATTCGGATGTACTTGAAAGTGAGAGAGTGCTGCTTGAAGAACCAACATCACTGGCCAGTAGCCACAGCCAGCTGAAGTGCACTGATGGCATTTCTAGTGCTGAGTGAACTTCTGCTTATCCTCAGGGCCGTGGGAAACTGAAGAGGCCAAGAAATGAAATGACCTAAGAAAGACACACGTGGATCTCTTTGTCAATATTGGCTTTTCTATATTGGCTTTTGCTCAGGTGTAGTGGCTGGAAAGGTTTGGAGAGAGACACACAAAATTAAATTAAGGCTTTGGGTTTGGTGTTTTTTGTTTTGTTTTTTTCAGTGAAAGTCTAAGGCTGTTGCAGTTGCTGGGAATTTTGAAATTAAATTAACTGGGACCAGAATTTCAAACATGAGCCAGACATGTCAGTGTAGCTTTCTTCTTCTTTTGGGTAGATCTAAGCATGCAGACAAACCACCAAGAGATTAAATGCTTGGTTCAACTAGACAGGCACACATCTGAGTGCTCCTGTGATCCTCCTGGCCCTCCTGGGGCAAAACTGCCCAATACAAATGACTCAAAAGTGTATAAATGTGAATTGCTTTGAAAGGGGAAATCCTGGAGCGAAGATAATGCCAGTGCAATGCTAAGCACAGGTTCTGATTGCTCATTACATTTTAATTCCGTTGTGCTACTAAAAGCACTGCCTGAAGGACCATGATAGAATCATAGAATGGTAAGGTTGGAAGGGACCTCAAGGATCAGCCCGTTCCCACCCCCTGCCATAGGCAGGGACACCTCCCCCTAGCACAGGTCACTCAAGGTCTCATCCAACCTGGCCTTGAACCCCTCCAGGGAGGAAGCAGCCACAACCTCCCTGGGCAACCTGTGCCAGTGTCTCACCACCCTCACTGCAAACAACTTCCTCCTAACATCCAGTTTAAATTTCCCCTCTGCCAGTTTAAACCCATTCCTCCTCATCCTGTCATTGCAAGACCTTGTCAACAGTCTCTCCCCAGCCCTCCTGTAGGCCCCTTCAGATACAGATGATGAGGCTGAAGTTCCTCTGAAATGGCTTCTCCCAACCTCCCTGCCAAGGGCAGGCTCTTCATGGGATGTGGCTATCAACCAGCAGTGGGAAATGACCACCTTCAGCAACCTCTTGGCCTGAGTAGGTGTCCAACCAGAAATAAAGCCTTGACTGCAGCAATATGAAGATAAGGACACCCTAAATCTGTGATTGCAGCTAAAATTATAGCATTATGGGCTGTTGTGCCTTGCTAATTCTCCCAGAATACTGCAGAAAGGATAGAGTTCAGGTCTGATTTCTCAAACAGCTCTGCCTCCCAGGAAATGAGACCATAGCATCCCTCATGCTCCCTGCACCTACAGTGTGCAATCAAAGGCTGCACTCCCAGATCATGAGCTCTAACAGAGAAGATGCTTTGTATGACAGCAACTGATATCTCCTGTCATTGAGGAGCCACCTTGGTGGCTTCACTTCACTAAACACCATGTGAACTGGCATAACAACGCAGACCAGAATCACCTCAGACCTACACTGAGCCCTGAAAGGCATCAGCAACTCACTTAATATAAGATCTCATTCCAGTTCATGCCTTTCTTCCCAACAGGCCAGCCAAGAAGAGCCCCCAGATTTCCATCAAGGAGGACTGTGTTGGAGTGGGGACGTGCCCATGGCTTTGCTTTTCTCCTTCCTACAATGCACTTGCTGAGATTCTCTGGTCCAACTAAATTTAACAAATGCTTCAGGACACAACTGATGCCAACAAAAGAGGCCTATCAGCTGTAAATGTTCTGGAGAATTAACACTTCTGCCTACTCACTAATTGCACAGCTGGATCCAGCCCAGAGAGGTTTCCATCACAACTCCAAGGGGATGTCTAATGCCTTTTCTGCATGGTGCATAGCTTCAAAAGGTACTGTGTGCAGTTTTGGAGCCCNCCCTGGTTTTGGTATCAGTAGCCACCAGTTAGATGAGCAAATAAACATGATCAAAAGCAGGGAGAGATGGGCTGGAATCAATGTCAGGAGCACCCACAGCTGGACATGCTCCTCTCCACGTTTCATTCTCTGACAGCAGTGCTATCTACCAAGTATATTCAATACAACACAGTCCAGTGCTGTCTCTCCTTCATTTGGATTCATTTTCAGCCCTGAGTTTCCTGGTCCTTTGCTTGTGCCCACAGGCACTTAGATCATCAGGGACTAGGTAGATTTCCTTCCTATTTGAGTTTCACATAACTGTCTATCTGAACCAGTAACACTCATTAAACACTAAGGTTTTAGAAAGACATTATGCTGAAGAGACCAAGATGTGACCTGAGCAATTTTCTCCTTGCAAAGTCTCTTAAAATTGAGATTATTTTTTTTCCCAGAATGAGAACTTCAGTAGTGTTAGAAAAAAAAAGAAAGAAAAATCAAAGAAATCATTCAATGGACTATAATGAAGAGCAGCTAAGTGCAATCACAGTAAATTGCACAGACTCCATCTTTTCCTTCTCAGAAAGAGTACTCACAGATGAAAATATACATGAGAGTTTGTATTTTTATATATGAAGCAAACCAGAGTTCTGCTCAGAGAGCCTCATAAAACAAATGCATTATGGAGAGTCTACCTGAGCACGTAACACCACTGCCCAGCTGCAAGCCCACCAGGCATTTTTACCTGCCCAAATTGTTTTCCATGCTCCTTTGCCTTTGCAGAGGAGGAAGGAGGGCCCAGTGTTGCTAAAGCAGCACTGACCACTGCTCCTGGGAGACCTCTACTCCTGGAGCCATTGCAAGACAGCAGATGCAGAGCAGGAACGAATGGGAAATGCATAGAACATTGTGCTCAGGAGGGGTTAAAGTGTGAAAGTTGGGCCAAGCAGAGCCAGCCACGTGGGTACTGTGGATAGGGGTGGGCTTCTCATGGCCATCACCTTCCAGCAGCTTTCCTTCAGCAGAGCTGGACAAAGCCAGTGCTAAAAGACAGATTTTCTAACCCAGAAAGATCATAAAAACTGCCACAGGGCAAGGCTGCAACAGACACAGAATAAAAGGGATTTGTAGAGGCTCAGGGCACATTTTGTCTGCTTTAGACCTTTCCAAATAGGAGAGCAAGACATTAATCTCATTTACTCAGCCAGTTATAGAATCATAGAATGGTAAGGTTGGAAGGGACCTCCAGGAACATCCAGTTCCAACCCCCTGCCATAGGCAGGGACACCTCCCACTAGCACAGGTCACTCAAGGCCTCATCCAACCTGGCCTTGAACACCTCCAGGGAGGGAGCAGCCACAACCTCCCTGGGCAACCTGTGCCAGTGTCTCACCACCCTCACTGCAAACAACTTCCTCCTAACATCCACTTTCAATCTCCCCTCTGCCACTTCAAACCCATTGCCCCTTGTCCTGGCATTGCAAGACCTTGTCAATAGTCCCTCCCCAGCCTTCCTGTAGCCCCCTTCAGATCCTGGAAGGCTACTCTAAGGTCTCCTGGAAGCCTTCTCTTCTCCAGGCTGCAGAGCCCCAACTCTCTCAGCCTGTCCTCACAGCAGAGCTGCTGCAGCCCTCTCAGCATCTTGGTGGCCTCCTCTGGACTGGCTCCAACACTTCCATGTCCTTCCTGTGCTGGGGGCTCCAGAACTGCACACAGGACTGCAGCTGGGGTCTGAGGAGAGCAGAGCCAAGGGGCAGAATCCCCTCCCTTGCCCTGCTGCCCACACTGCTCTTGCTGCAGCCCAGCACACAGTTGCTGTCTGGGCTGCACTCACACTGCAGCCTCATCTTGAGCTTTTCATCACCCCAGACCCCCAGGGCCTTTTCCTCAGGGCTGCTCTCAGCCATTCAACATCCAGCTTGGAGCTGTGCTTGGGATTGTGCCTACCCAGGTGCAGGACCTTATACTTGGCCTTGTTGAATTTCATGAGGTTGGCCTGGGCACACCACTCTAGCCTGAGGTTTGTGCCTCCTTCCTATCATCAGTCTGGCACAAAGCAACTAGAAGTGCACAGGTAAATCAATTCCATCATTTTCATTTTAGCTCTAACAAGTTCTTTTACTGTTCCTAGGTGCTAAACATGTGTAGCTGATGGCTGCAAAGCACATTATGCAGTGATGCATCCTGAACAGATAGATGAATATTAAAGGTTGCTCTGTTCTGACAGCTTGTTGTAGAGTTTGCCTTATGCTGGCTGAGACTTTCAGTTCTTCTTAAATGTAACTTGCATATCACTGTAAACTCTCTCCCTCCTTCTGACAGGGTGCCCTTGCAGATGGTAATTTCCTGAGTAGGGTAGAAGAGACTCACAATTCATCTTGGATTGGGTATCCTAGGGCAAGACATTTCTGCAAAACATAAATACATGTCACTAGGTATAAAAGTGAGGTTCCATTTGTCTGCCATGCTGGGATAAATATGGAGGAACATAACTGATGTCATTGTGGGTACAGTAACCTGAAACTGGTACAAAAGGGGCCAGAATCAGGTTTATTCTGGATCTAGAACTAAAAAGGTTACTATTAAGACAGGAAGAATCAAACAGTGATAAAAGAATCTGCCTTGGTGTTTTTCTAAGTGATACAATAATACTCAGAGGGAGTGTAAGAATCTAAGCAACTTGAGGAAATGAACTATAAAATAACATTAACCTTGTCTGCACACACTTACTAGGATTCATCTGACTCCAGACTGCTAGAAAATTCCAGATGGATCCCATCTCTGGCATTTGCTGTCTCCCCAATTCATGTCAGAGAGCCTCTATTGCTTATTGTCCTGAGGAGTCATAGAATCATAGAATCAGGCAGGTTGGAAGAGAGCTCCAAGCTCATCCAGCCCAACCTAGCACCCAGCCCTAGCCAACCAACCAGACCATGGCACTAAGTGCCCCATCCAGGCTTTGCTTCAACACCTCCAGAGGGTACCATTCCACCACCTCCTTGGGCAGCCCATTCCAATGCCAATCACTCTCTCTGGNGTCACCACACCTCCCTGTCCACTGCAACACTTCACAGAGAGCAGGACTTGCAAACCACTGCTGTAGTCTTGCCACAGCCCTCCAAGCAACATGCTGCCCTTTAATTCCACTTTTAAATGCTCCCAGTTTTATCTGGTGGTAGGATGTAGGTAGGGAAGAAAAACCAAATGAGCATCACATCAGGCACAGCTGCACATGAAGAGGCAAAGCTCAGCTCTTAGTCTACACCAACAATCTTGGGCACAGATTGAGGTCTTTAGTAAATTGATGAACCAGGAGAGCTGAGAGTGGACTCAGGAGAGCTCAACCTCTGCCAACTCATGCCTCATCCATCACCTACAGCTCTCCCCAGAGCTTTCATAGACAAACTGTCCTGGGTGGAGACAATCCCAGCCAGAGTAACCCTCTCCAGCATTTCCTCCAACCACCTTGGCAGGAGATCTGCTCTCCAAATGACAGTTAAATCCTGTATCATCTTGAAAGAGAGAAGAGAAATACAAATACAGACAAATAGGGGCTGCTGCTTGCACTGTGTTGCAGCTATGGAGGACTGCACTGCAATGGGATGGGAAGCACTGGTGACAAAAATAGCCCAAATATGCATTAGGGCAATATTCAGAGTCCTTATTTTTGCTGAGGGATATCAAACTCTCTGATCAAGCACAAATGTATTCTCTGCTTAGGGTGCTGGCTGAAGCATTGGGAGCAGCTACTGCCCATTTAAACAGCTAATGCCTTTGCACAGGTAACAGACATCACTAGGTGGGAAACTCCTGTATTGAAACCCATGAGATTCATTTATCTTGTTGCTAGAGGTGCTTCTGAAGATGTCAGCCCACATGTGAAGAGACTCTCTTAATGGTTTTATTTCCCTTTAGTTTTTGAGACCATCACATGGGGAAAGCAGGTCAGAAACAGAAGTTGAAATGCCTCCGAGTAGAAAACTTTTGTGGGTGTATAACAAGGCAGAATAGGAAATCCTTGCAGAGGCAAAAGGAGAGAGAGAAGGAGAGGGAGGGGCAAGAAATGTAGTGGAGCCAGGAGAGGAGAAAAATGAGGCTGTAAAATAGGAGAAGAGCAGAAAGCTAGAGAACAGCTCAAAGATGAGAGAATAACTCAGACACCAGAGGTCTGCATGTACTGCATTTTTCATAGCTGGGCTTAAACTGGATGGCTTCAGTCACCAAGGCCTTTCTAGCAGAAACCAAGTGCAAGACAGCCCCTGCCAGGCTGAAAAGCAGATAGACTTGGTTTGAACTAAAGCTAGAGCCCAAACTGGCATTTAAATGTTGTGGAAAATCAGGTGTGTTGGGCTGGAAGTCAGGCTGAAGAACACACCATGCAGATGCCATGTCACATACCAGAAGAGCCAAGCAGAGTAATGCCAGTGGATGAGGATCCTAGCAGGCTGAGAGGAGGATCATTGCACAAGATAAATTTGAAGAGGGAGAAGTAGACTAAAAGGGGAAATAATCTGTCCTTTGTCTGGCTTGATAGAATACTCCAGCACCTGACTGCACTGCTGCTTAGGGAGAGCATAGCTCATTTTCCCACCAGACAGCTGAAGCTTCACTCAGGGCTTCATTCCAGCTTTAGAAGGACTGGGGTGCTCACATTTGCTTGCAGTAAAAGCCCAGCTCCAGCACAGCTGCCAAAGGACACTCTGTTGCACTGCAGATTCTTGCTCTGTACTCTGCAAGTGCTGCAAAGTGCTACGCTCAATCAGCCCAGCTTCCAGCCCTCTCCTGCCAGTACCCTGGAGCACACTTGCTGTACTGTAGCAGAACAGAAAACGTGGTGGAGTTCCTCAGCACACTGCTCTCCCAGCACAAGCCACTCTTCTAAGGCAGACCCAGCTGCAGGCAGCCTTCCTCTGCACTGCTGCTCCCTGCCTACCTGCAGCAGCCTGTCCACACAAGTCAGCGCTGAGCCCAGGGGCAGAAGCTGCTGTGGAGAGTTCAGCAAATTCACTTTGTGAGAGTGCTAGAGTTTTTCCCAATCACTTGGCTTTCCAGTCATCCAGGATTTACATCATTCAGCCTGGCTCTTTAGAGCTCAATTTCCAATTATTTCCTAGGCTGTAAACAGATCCTAATTGCTGCCACAAAGCATTGCCTGACTTTCAAACCAAGCAGCAGTTCCGAGATTCCTGCTAAAGCCCTAAATCCAGCCTTAGAACTTAATCACAGAATGGGAAGGTTGGAAGGAGACCTCAAGGATCATCCAGTTCCAACCCCCTGCCATAGGCAGGGACATCTCCCACTAGCACAGGTCACTCAAGGCCTCATCCAACCTGGCCTTGAACACCTCCAGGGAGGGAGCAGCCACAACCTCCCTGGGCAACCTGTGCCAGTGTCTCACTACCCTCACTGCAAACAACTTCCTCCTCACATCCAGTCTAAATCTTCCCTCTACCAGTTTAAACCCATTGACCCTTGTCCTGTCATTGCATACTTGTCCTGAGACCATGCACTGAACCCAGTATGGTCCAGAACTGCAGCCTCCACACACACATGCAAATACCACAGGGCTCAGTTGAGAACTCTGACCTGGTCCTTGAGCTGGGAACATCATGCTAAATTTCTTCCTTCCTCTGGAGAAGTTGTATCAATGTTTTATCTCCTCCCCTAATTTGACATAAGGTCAAGCAAACAGCCACGAGCTAGGACATTTTGCACCACAGCACACAACAGAAAACACAAGAGCCAAGCCTTTACAAAGCATATTAGTGCAAAGCATTTTGCTCCAAGCAACACAGTCACAGAATTACAGAACATTGGAAGTTGGAAGGGAGCTCCAGAGATCATTGAGTCCAACCCTCCAGCCAAAGCAAGATCACCTAGGGCAGGCTACACAGGAACACATCCAGGTGGGTTTTGAAAGTCTCCAGAGAAGAAGACTCCACACCTCTCTGGGCACCCTGCTCCAGTGCTCCATCACCCTCACTGTAAAGTTTCTCCTCATGTTGAGGTGAAACCTTCTATGTTCCAGGTTGTTGCTGTTGTTTCTTGTTTTATTACTGTGCATCACCAAAAAGGGATTGGCCCCATCCACTTGACACCCACTCCTCAGATATTTATAGACACTGATGAGATCTCCTCTCAGCCTTCTCTTCTCATGACTAAACAGCTCCAGGTCTCTCAGTCTCCCATCACAGGTGTCCAGCAAACCACAGGAACCATTACAATGTATTGAAACAAGAAACCCTCAGTCCACAGAAGTTATCTGTTTAGGCTGAGAAACCACCACTCTCAAGTCTTAGCCTGGGGTTAATTTACTCAGCAGCTTGGAAAGGGAAAATTGCCAGGTTATGGATTCAGTTTCTCAGATAGTTTGCTGCCAGTGATGCTGGAAAGAACATAAAGCAGCAGCTTTCCCTGAAGAGGGATGGAAGCATCTGTCTTCCTCCTTATACAAGGCAAATGAATCTGCCTCCTCCCTTTGTACCTGTACCCATACAGCACTTAGCATCACAGCCTCAGGAAGCCAAGTGATCACTAACTTTGCTGTCTGAAGCTCTCCTCACATTTTGCTGTGAGAAAGAGCAATTTCCATTGAACAGGAGAAGACACAAAGGTAGATAAAGCAATCTGCCCGAGGCATTACAGAAGGTGCAGCAGAGAACTCCAGCCTGCTCTGCACTGCAGCACAAGGACCAGGAGACAATCCTCTGCCTCCCCGCTGGAGAGGGACCCAGCACACTTCACCATGGCACAGCTGAGAGCAACTGGTTCTTCCATAGAATCATAGAATGGTAAGGTTGGAAGGGACCTCAAGGATCATCTAGTTCCAACCCCACAAGAAAGAGATTGAGAAAAGGTGTCCAGCCTCTACTCAAGGTGAGGGAACATCTTTCAGGACAGCAAATCAACTTGTGTCATGCTTTCGCTGTTGAAGACAGTGGTGGGCTGAGGGAAGCAAATGCTTTCTCCACCTTAAGTGCTGGATTTGTCCCTGTGACAGCCAGTGGCACACAATCCCTTCTTCCACTCTGTCACTGCAAACACTACCTCCCTCCTGTTGAGCTGAGTGGGACAGGAATCACAGAATGGTTTATAAAAACTTTCCTCCTTCTTTGAGTTCAGAACTGTTACCCCTTGCAAGCTCCCAGCACTTCTAAGTGATATTTATTCACAGTAGTGCCTGGGATTCACTTGCTTTACCCTGGGCAAACTGTCTTTTCAGGCAAAGGCACCAAGCTAAAATTCTTCAGAGCGAGCTGAGCTCCCCACTGTACTCGAGAAGGTTTTGGTTCCCAGCAACCCAGGAGGAATGCAACCTGTCTTGTCTGAGTTGGTGGCATTGCCTCTCCAGAGATGAGCACGAATTTCCTGAGCTACTGCAAGTAAATCCATTAATTGTTTCAAAAGCTGAAATTAATTAAAATACAGCCCTTAAAAGCAACTTAGCATCTGCATGTCTTTTCTTTCTTCCAGATCATCTGAAGAGTGAAATAACAGACTCCACAGATTTTCCATGTAATGAACCTTAATTAGAATCTTTTATATTAGACTGCAACTGGAGAACACCAGTTGTAATCAAGCCAGGTTATTAATGATTTTATAGTTTATTGTTGTAATTAGATAAGATATCATAGAATGGTAAGGTTGGAAGGGAGCTCAAGGATTATCTAGTTCCTCTCCCCTGCCATAGGAAGCAGCCACAACCTCCCTGGGCAACCTGTGCCAGTGTCTCACCACCCTCACTGCAAACAACTTCCTCCTAACATCCAGTTTAAATCTCCCCTCTACCACTTCAAACCCATTGCCCCTTGTCCTGTCATTGTGAGACCTTGTCAATAGTCCCTCCCCAGCCTTCCTGTAGCCCCCTTCAGATCCTGGAAGGCCACTCCAAGGTCTTCTGGAAGCCTTCTCTTCTCCAGGCGGCAGAGCCCCAACTCTCTCAGCCTGTCCTCAGAGCAGAGCTGCTGCAGCCCTCTGAGCATCTTCGTGGCCTCCTCTGGACCCGCTCCAACGGTTCAATGTTGTTCCTGTACTATGAGACTTGAGCTAACTTTTTGGGTGGGGGACTGAGTATGAAAGGTGCCCAGCTCATGGCTGCTTCCCCTCCATTGCAGCTGCCCCATGAGCTCTGCAATCACAGCTCTGCTGTGAAGGAGAACAGGCTGCAACATCTACTCGTGGGTGATCTGGGCTATAGCTGTGGCTATAGGGAGCATCTCAGAGCTGTACTCCTCACCATGGATTCCCTGTTCTCTCTTTTCCCTGGGAATGTGGGGTTCCTCCTCCAGATTTTTGGAAGCTGCAGTTCAAACCCTCCCCTCCCCTCAGGAAAGCACTACAGGCTGATATGAAAGCCACTGAAGTCCCCACTGACATGTGCAAGGGGCCCATGGCACACCAGTTGGTGTTTTCCACCTGATTTGTTTCTCTTGAGTCACCTACTTCAACACAGTTTTGCCATCTCTTTTGTTAAGGTTGGCATTCCTCATTGTGTGCTGCTGAGAGGAGAGGTCAGGACAGGTCACAGGGTTCCTCCCTAGAGAAAGCCACAGGAAGCACAGAAGATCAGAGTGAACTTCTGAAAACTTCTCTGGAAATACAGAGTCATGATGAGACAGCTCTGCAGCAGTACTTGAAGGGGGGGGACAGTGAAGCCAGGGCTTTCTGAAGGCCACGAGAGAAATATCCACCTATGGCTTCTCTGTAACTAAAGCGAGTAACTAAACCCAGAACTTAAAATTCAGTGCATGTTAAGTCTTCAGTAGAGGTAGAATTTGAAAGCCTTATTCCTTTTGGGGGACTTTTATCATTTCAGACACAGGCAAACAAGTTTAGCACAATCATTTCAATTAAGATTTGGGACAGAGCTCCAAACCTTCGAGCATCTCTCTGATTTTCCCTTTGATGACTGTGCAGTGAGTGGAGCACAGGCAAGAAGAAAGGGAAAATAGCAGCTAAAGGGACACTCTTTACTCTTTTGTGCTGGACCATGACAGAGGTACAGAAGAGAGATGCCCCACCTGCATCCTGACCTAGGAGTCCACAGTCTACTGGAGCTTCATATCACACCAGGCTGAATTATGCCCAAATATCCATTAAGTAACTGTTAATCTCTTTGGATTGGGAGCTACTTTTTGGTTAGTACTTCACAAAAACAGTGGATTATTTAACTTTTTTTTTTTCCTTTTTAATCTGATCTCTGAATAAGTTTGCATCTGTAACTCATCTAACAGAGCACCTGTATGCTACAGCTCAGTTCCAATGTCCATTGTGTTACATTTACAGCCAACCTGCTGGACAGAGCCTTGGTTCATCCTTTTCCCAGAACACCAGTGCTTCCCCCTCCCCTCACACCCTGTTCCCCAATTCACACAAAGCACACAAGAGGAGGCAACCAAGAGAGTAATGGAATCATAGAATCAACCAGGCTGAAAGAGACCTCCAAGCTCACCCAGCCCAACCTAGCACCCAGCCCTAGCCAATCAACCAGACCATGGCACTAAGTGCCCCATCCAGGCTTTGCTTCAACACCTCCAGGGATGGCAACTCCACCACCTCCCTGGGCAGCCCATTCCAATGCCAATCACTCTCTCTGGCAAGAACTTCCTCCTAATATCCAGCCTAGACCTCCCCTGGCACAGCTTGAGACTGTGTCCCCTTGTTCTGTTGCTGGTTGCCTGGGAGAAGAGCCCAACCCCAGCTGGCTACAACCTCCTTTCAGATAGTTGTAGAGAGCAATCCTTCATTCTCTGCAGCTGAAGAAAAAGTGGATGTCTTTTCATCACTTCCTCACATTCCTTTGTTCTTCTACTTCACATGTGAACTGAGGATGAGCAATCCCAAAGTCTTCCCACCAGGTCACAGCCTGTCAGCTTCCAGCCAAGGGATACTGGGTTTGCATAAGTACAAAGCAGCAAACTCTGGACGTGTCATGGACCCTGGGGTGAGCCTCCCAAACACAAGAGCCCAACCCCACCTGGCTACAACCTCCCTTCAGGTAGCTGTAGACAGCAATGAGGTCTCCCCTGCACCTCCTCTTCTGCAGGCTGCACACCCCCAGCTCCCTCAGCCTCTCCTCACAGGGCTGTGCTCCAGGCCCCTCACCAGCTTCATCTTTTCAAAGCATTACCCTAAAATAAAATGTTGATGGAAGCAAATCCTGAAAGGACCTTTTCCAGATAACCTGCCCTCTGGTCTCCTGCACTGAAGAGCCTGTGAGCTCCAAACTGGGATGAACAGAAGGATAATCACTTTTCTCCCTCAGGAAAAATGGGGCAATTCACACAGGTTTATGTGTTTAAGTATCACAGCTGTGGACCTAAGCAAACATCCAGTTAGCAGCAGCTCACTTCAAACATTGCATTACCAAGTCTCTCTGGATCTTTTAAATCTGCCACACATTTCCAGCAGGCCTCAGCAAACACCTTTGTTAAATGGATGGGGAAAGTCATACATCGCTGCTGCTGTGCTTTGATCTTGGCTTGCAGGACCCCTTTTCTGCCAACACAGAGCATCATTTTGCACAGCAAGTCCAGTGCAGGAGGCAGCCTGAAGGGTTTTGTGACAGCTGCAGACACTGTTACAGGCTCAGCCATAAAGCACATAGCCCTGGGCTCTAAAGTCAGGCTTAGCTAAGGTACAAAACTTCTTCTCCCTTGCCAGGAAATAGCAGAAAAGCTCTTGCTGTATGGGCTCATTTGCCTACCAGTGTGTGGCCACCTGGGCTGCAGGGTGAGCACCAGGACCCAAAGGAGGTGAAGCCAGTAGGTGACATCACAGCAGCACTACACAGCCAGGAGGCTATCAATAAGCCCAGGTTTATGTCTGCACAGAGCAGGATATCCAGGCATGGTTTTCCCAACATTTCCAGCCTCGTTAGCTCACCAGAGCTCATGCACTGACTGGGATGGAGAGAGAACCAGCATGTGGCAAACACTCCTGAGCTGCCTCAAGAGCCACCAGCGTTCAGACACCCATCAGGACCTGGATGGAATAAATTTAAAGCATGATCTCAGTCCATCACTGGTGAGGATCTGCTGTCAGGATTTGCTGTGGGGATGGTTTCAGCCAGAGCCTTGAAGCACCTGATGCACACTGCAGTGTTTGCTGTTGGCAGGATCCCACCTGTGACTCCCCTTCCTTACAGCAGCTCCATTTCCATAAGCGCTTTGCTGCTGCACAAACGCAACCCATAAACCTGTCTCAGAGATAAATCCTCCCTCCTCAGGTGCTTTTATCATTCCAAATCCCTTTAAGAAATAGCTCGAAGGCTTCATTTTCACCCATCAATTTGGATTACATTCTCCTTTTATCAGCATCTTTCCCTTAATGATTTTGGCCATTCATTTTACAGGTCCAGTCAGATACCATAGAGCTGAACTTTCCTCACTGGAAACTTCAAAAACATTGTTGTGGGGAACAAAAATGCCACTCACCAGTCTTGTGTACTAGGCTATTGCAAGGAAACCATCAATTATGCAGGTTTTGGAATATGTTGCACTGCCCACAACTGTTTGCTAGCTGGAAGATATGATTGATGAGAACAGCCAAGATTCAATTACTGATTTCCCATAAATTATCTATACAGCCCTTTCGTCCTGTGCCAGGTTACAAAGGGTTCTGAGAAACAGAGAAGACTGAGAAGGGGGCTCTCTGACCATGAAATGAAGTGGGGTTTTCAAAGAGAAATCAAAAGACAAAGAGAAAACAGGCAGTGCCAATGGGAGGTGTCAGACTCTGGATTTGTGAAATTGGACTGTCACTCCCAGGCAGGCAAAGGAACACTGTGTGGGGAAGCACTGATTGAGTCACTCTTCAGCCTGTCTGTTTGCCCTTGAGTTCTTATCATGTGCTTTGGGAGAGGTAGATTGCAGCTAAAAAGGAAAGATTAGTTTTTGCTGCATTTTATAAGCCTGTAAATAGCTGAGGGGTGGGTGTCAAGGTGAAGGGGCCAGCCCTGTGGACCCAAAAACAATGTGCCACCGAGGGGTGAGTGTCAAGGTGAAGGAGCCAGCCCTGAGACCCTGTGGACCCAAAACAATGTGCCACCAAGGGGTGAGTGTCAAGGTGAAGGGGCCAGCCCTGTGGACCCAAAACAATGTGCCACCAAGGGGTGGGTGTCAAGGTGAAGGAGCCAGCCCTGTGACCCTGTGGACCCAAAACAATGTGCCACTGCCTAGAGGTGACTCCAAAACTCGAGCCAACATCTTTTCCTTCATAGCACTAGTGAAACCAATCTAAACACCACCAGAGAATAATGTGGTTCTTATTGTCATCTGCAAGTGGGTTCCACAATCCAACAGGAAAGGCCTCACTCTCCATTTGAGCCTGGGAATCTGCCATTCAGGGACAGAAAAGTCATCACATCAAAAAGCAGCAGCAGTCCTATGCTATGGGAGGTTGATAACTGCTACTGCAAGGTTCCTAGGGCAGGGAACAAAGCACAGCATTGAAAAATAACTTTCATGGAGATTTCAAGTTTTCAAGCTCTCTTCTTTATTTCCTTTGGATTTGTCTTTTCTTCTCCATGCCCATTTGTTTCATTTTGTGCCACTCTGCCACCTCCTCCCACGCTCACACACAGGAGCAGGAGGAGGAAAGTGAAGCGAGAAGTTGTTTATCTGCTTGTTTTAAAACAATAGAGTGAAAATTAATGTGGTTCCTTGCTTGTGAAACAAAAGCTCTGGCTAGGGCATGGCTGTTGCAGAGCAGCTGAGGGAAATGGATTTTATTAGCCTGGTTTCCAATCCCTTTACTTAGCTGGCAGGTTATTACATATCTATCCCCTTAATTGTGCAAGCTGCTATATAGACAAATAACAGGTGAGGCCCATAATGACAGGTTGTTACAGTCCAGAGCACTCGACTGGCAAAGTGATTCTCACAGAAAATTGTCTCTGTTCATTTGAGTAAACCCTGCAAGGCCTTTGAGGCTCTTGGGGAGAAGCATCAGCCTGGCTTTGTGCTCTGTGCATGGGATGCAGCAGCAGGAATTGCTCTTGGCATTGCAACAAACACAGCCCAGACATCACTGTCAGCATCAGCAAGGATGGTTCTGCCCTAAAACAGGCTCTCATCCCTGGCAAAGAGATCTCATTGCTGTCTACAACTACCTGAAGGGACAAGATCTCTTCCCTTCTCTTTGCAAGACTGAGAAGTGCCTACTTATCCAAACTTGTGTGCTACAAGAAGACCTTTGCTGTGGCCAGCAGCAGTAGGGAGGTGATTGTCNAGGGGAAAATGACCCACCCTAGGTCACAGGAGCAGGTTTAAAGCATGGAAAACTCTCAGCTGTAGCCCAGCATCTTTACCAACACATGTCCTGTGAGGTCTACTCTCCACTAGCTGAGAACACTCAAGAGAGACTTTCAAGCAGTTATCTGAGCCACAGGTGGGGTTTGGCAAGGAACAGTGGCTGGCCCCTCAGCCTATGTTTGTTTTTTTTTTTATGCACCTTCTCCTCAGACATTGGCCTGATGAGCATTTTACTGACTGAGGATTCTTTGGCCACCCCACTCCAATGCTTAAGGAAGATCTATGGTTTGCTGATCCAGCACAGTTCCCCAGGTGTCTGTCTCACCTTCAGACAGGCAGTAGCACATAACACCCTTCCTTGGGATCACCAGACTGCCTGAGCCTCCCTTATTCCCCAGCCTCTTGTTTTCCTGTAAATGTCTGAAATAATTAATTTAAGATTTAAGGACCCAAGTTACTGTAGCATGCCCAAAATAATAAATGTCTCAGAATTTCAATTACCCTAAATGTAGAAGTGTTGGATCCCATTTCTGTATCTAATGCGTCACACAGAACCATTACCCCACTATCCATTAATTATAACAAGGTCAGCATATTCCCTGATGTCTCTTCATGACTGCACAATGAACAAGCACTGCCTCTGCTATGGGTACAGTCCAGTCACAGTTACACAGCTCTCTCTCAGAGGACAGTCAGATTTTGGCTCCCTAAAATGATCAAGAGAATAGTGCTAGGCTTTGAGGATAAATGTATCAGGATAGAACAGGAGGACAAAGGAGACTAAAGATGCCTGTGTGTCTTCAAGCCTAAACAAGAAGCACAGAGACACATTGCTTCATGGAGATGTGCAGAAGAGCCTCAGCTACACCAAAGAACAGCTCTAAGAACAGCAAAGGGAAGAGTTTTTTTCATCCACAAAAGATATCATCAAGGGCAAGGGGAAAGTAGGAAAAAAATAACAATGTGGGGCAAATGAAAAAGATGGTTTGTGACAGGTCTAGCTTCCATCTGCTCATCCATCCCATCACCACAGCCCAGATCTGCCCCTAGCCCAGCTCCATGCTGGGCTCTTGAGCATGAGCAAAGGTGCAGGCTCCCTCCTCAAACTCACCTTAGCCCTTCCCACAGGAAGAGGTATGATCTCTCAGCACCAGCTCTTTCTCCAACCTGCTCCCAGACAGGAAGGGCATTAACACAGCTAACCAGTCCCTGCCACCCCTTCCATTTTTATCAAACTATTGCCTGCTTCTACCTCACCCCATTCTACAAAGACTCTTAAGATGTTCATATGCTCCTCAGGCTCCAGATGCAATATGGCCTTTCTGCCACCTCAGATGAGTAAACTACTCATTCTCTCCTCCTGCCCTTTATTTCTTCACCTTTTCTGGACTTCCTCTGCCTGGCTTTCATTTTCAAAGGACCTAGAGGTAGTATTTTATTGTAATGGGTTTTATTACAATGATGTACAACACCCTTAAGTGCTTTGCTGAAGGAAAGAAGAAAGGTTGTGCTATAAATAAAATCCCCATCTACTATCAAAGGCACATGAATGATGGTTGTGTGTGGGTGACTGCACACCTGTACCTACAAGCAGGTCCTCCATTGGGTGGTCACTCCACTGGAAAGAACCACTGCCATTGCAGAGATGAGGCTATGTGGCAGTGCCTTCCTTCCACAGAAGTTTCTTACTGGGGGGATTCCTTCACAGAACACCACCCTCTGGACTAGAACCTGAGAGAGGACTGAAGGCAAAGTAACACCTACAGCACTGTCACAAGACAAGACTCGGTACTGTGGTAGATGTTTCTTTTAACTGACCTTAAATACTTGTAGGGATGGTAACACAACTGTGCTGGATGCTCTGGATGCTCAGTATCTGAACGAGGCTACAGGAAGGCTNTTTCCTACTGACTTCTACATTCCTTGCTGCCAGTTGAGCCCACTTATGGCTGTCCTGTACCAAGCAGAAATGAGGAAAAGTGACCACCTTCCTCTCACCTGTTCCTGTGTTTGAAGAGTGCCACTTTCTTCTTCTAAACAAGCAAATTATTCAACTTGACTTTTCAGCAAGTGAGAAAGGCTCTTCAGAGAAGGTGAAGCACAGCAGTCTGATATTCTCTGAGACCTCCATTTGTTCTGGTGGATCCCTTGGTGAGCCAGCCCAAAAACTCTTCTTCCCACAAAAGTTCTTTCACATTGGTCCAAAAGCCAGCCAGGCTGGGTGTCAACGAGTGATTGAGGGGGCACCAGCTAGAAACACACTGCCCATGTTGTCTTTTCTGCTCATGGATTGACAGAAAGGTTTCTGTCTCCATGGCATCTTTCAGGCTTTCACTCACTGTGTCACCTAACTCTTGTCTCTCAGCTAAGGCTTCTGCCCACTGAAACTGGTCAGTACACAGGCTGCTCCTGCTAGAATCACTGCCCAATCTCACACCTCTCAACACACCACCAACTGCTTTCTACTGTCAGAATGATGGGTTCAGGGGATTGGAGGAATTCTACAATAGGGGAGAGAAATCAAAGCAAGTTTCTAACTCAAGAAATGGTTCTCCTTTGAAGTACACTACAAATGGAGGGAGCCAGGGAATGATGGAGTGGAAGGAAACAAAACAAAAGAAAGCTAAAGTAGTTATTTGATTAAAAAAAGAAAAGTACAGAGAAGAGTAGAGGAGGGAGAGGCTACCTACCCTGCAGCTTTACAGACAGTGTTAGCATCTTGTTGCCTAATGAGCCATAGATGCAACAGACACACCATGGAAATAAAAGAGGGAGGGAAGAGCAAGCGTCAAGAACACAGAAGAGCCATGGAGGCTGTTGTTCAGCCAATCTCACTCCCCTCACACCCTCTGAGACTTCCCAGCCAGCTGCCCTCCTCCCTTCCCTTCTCTGACTCTCTTCTAGCACTTTATCTCTGCAATCATTTGGTTCTCATTATCTCCTGGGATTTAGAGTTGACAGCAGCCAAGGGACAAGATTCAAGAGTGGCTCCTCAGCAGTCCTTTGCAAGTATTAACATCTTCTTCTCACAATGCAGAGGAATGCTCCAGTCCCCCCCAGAATTCAGGAAGACAAGAGGCCAGAGCACAGGGACACAGTGAGGTTTACCTCTCAGTATGTCACAAGTGGATTTTCCTGCTCAGGAAGATTAAAAAGACCTGTACCTGTCAGCTTGGGTTAGCACAACCGCATCTGGTGAGGCATTCCTGTGGCTGCAAAGCCCTACTCACTGCAGCTTCTAGAGCAGCACCCACCATCCCTAGCAGCTCTTTTACTGGCACAGCTAGTAGGCAAAAAGCCTGGGGCAATGACAGCAGTGTCAGCCAGGCAGAGGTCTGCCACTACCCATCTCACCTGGCAACTTCTGCCAGTAACCTGGACACAAAATGCAGCAGAGGAATATGCCCTAGCCTGGTCTTCCCTATTTCTTTCTCCTTCCTCAACCCATCAGCCTGATTTTCCCTCTTCCCTATTTCTTTCTCCTTCCTCAACCCATCAGCCTAATTTTCCCTCTTCCCTATTTCTTTCTCCTTCCTCAACCCATCAGCCTGATTTTCCCTCTTCCCTATTTCTTTCTCCTTCCTTAACCCATCAGTCCCTCCTCCTGCTTTCATTTTCATCTGCAGCTCCTGCACCTGCCTTCACAAGGTTTATTCCTTTCCTGGGGGATTATTTGGAGGTTTGCTTGTGTAGGATGAACAGCATTTCTGTAATAAAGCCTCAGCCACATTCCATTAGTGTCATTTCCATCTGCAGAAGTGAAGTGTCAGCTAATAAAAGGTAGCACAGACCCCTTGGGCAAGATAAAATGAGAGAGCAAGCGAGGAGGGGGAAAAAAATCTACCATTAAAGACGGAGAAATGATAAATGTCTTTCCACAAGCAGAAGCACCTGGAAGTGGGAAAAGGGAGCACTGGGGGAAGGGAAAGCAGGGAGGGAGGTTATTGTCTTTAGTAAGACAGCTTTATTTCTGGAAGGTCTCACTGACCCAAAAATCACCTGCTACCCCATCTCCTCCCTGCACCGAGGGCAACCACCTCACTGCACCTCCATACAGTTACCATTTGTGAGCAGGATTGGGCTGGGGAAGCTGAGGTGGGGCTGTGCAGTGGGGTTCAGCATAGCAAGCACAGGCTGTGTCCCACCCAGCTGTGCTGATCCTCATCTCTGCACTGGGATGAGAGGAGACAGGGGTGTCACTGGCTGTGTTCAGGCTGCAGGACCTGAGGGCATTTCTCAGCAGCCAGACACAAGTTTGTCTGCATAAGCTGTTCTGCTACCCTGTCCAACAGGGCTCCCCAGCCAGATGATCTGAGGACATGCCCCTAAGGGTACATCACAGGGTGCAGCTCCCCTGCAGCTTAGGGTCATGTTTATGACCCATTTGGTCCCTGTCTGCTGCAATTACACAGAAGGGAGGTGACTGCAAGGCCGCTGAGGCTTCAGTATCATCCTCTAGTCCTCACCAGCCCCACGCAGTGCCATGAAGCAGAAATGTCAGTGGTCACCCATCTCTCCACACTGCCCTTCCCTCTGGACAAGGACAGAGAGATCCAGATACCACCAGGGGAAAACAAACAAACAAAAAAAAAGTAATAATCAGGTGTAGTCAGGATCAAGGACCCACTTTATTCCTTCAACTATAACTTATTTCTCTGATCTCAGACTTGTGCTCTGCAGAAGTTTATTCAAAGTTTCCCAGGGCCACTCAGCTTTGCAAGCAGCTTCCAGCTCCATTAGAGAAACACAACAATCAAAGAGAATCTCTGATTAGATTTATGTCATCACAGTAGCTCTCAATGCCATCATCTCTGTAGCTACCACAGGCAAATAACCATCACACAAAAAAGGGGTCAAATGTGGTGCCCTATCCCAGAGGTATCAGGTCTCCAGCTAAGCCACTGAAGCTATGGCAGCAGACAACAACCTAAAGGCTTTCTACATTACCCTTAGGAATGCAATCAGTCCAGCCTAAGCCTGAAGGCCACTTTTGCAAGGTCTTCCCATTGAGCAACAATGAGCACCAAAGTGGTCAGGCACTGGAAGAGGCTGCCCAGGGAGGTGGTGGAGTCACTGTCCCTGGAAGTGTTCAAGAAACACATGGACATGGCACTTCAGGACGTGGTTTAATGGTCATTATGGCCTTAGGGTGGCAGTTGGAGTTGATGACCCTACAGGTCTTTTCCAGCTGAATTCATGCTGTGATTCTAACTCAGCCACAGGTGTTTGTTCTATAATACACAACACCTATGCCTGCACACACAGCTTTTCACAAACTGTTGGCCATGCTTCCTCCACTTCTGCCCTCAGAAACAAGGATGTTTCCTGTTTCATTCTTGAACATGACCTTACTTTCCAAATTTTGGAAAGCAATCACTGCAAACAAAGCAGCCACAGAGGTAAATCCAGAGAGTTGTAGTGTTTAAAGGCCTCAGGTTCTCTTGGTTGATCACCCAAGAAATTCACAATAAATTGGGGTCTTCCCTTTTGATTTTAACTAGAAACATTATCACCATGTAGCCACACTCTCTTCTCCTCATTGCTTTGACCACACATGGATTATTTTTTTTTTTTCCCTACATCTGTATTGAAGCATCCTCCCTGGGGCCACTGGCAGGGGTTTTAAGTCTGTGACTGATATCCACATCCCTCCAATTTCCTGGCTAAAAGCTTCCTAAATTCACATGGTTCAGCACTCCAGGGAGCCAACTGGATAGCAGTTTGCTTAATAAAAGTTGCCTTTATACAGAGATCTAAATCCTATTTTCCAAGAACTGCCAGGGGATTTTCAGAGTGTAATCCACCTACTGTTGACCCTCCATGGTAAAGAAAATTTTACATTGCTGGGTGGGATTTTGTCATTTGAGAACAACACAGATTTTCTGATGGTGCTGGGACAAGGAAATGTGAGAGCACCTGAGGACTGCCACAGGCATAGGAAGAGAAGTTGGGCAGATTTTTTTCCACATCTGCTGTGCAGCCACTTAACAATGACACCAGGAGAGAGAAGGGATTGAAGAAGAGGCTGCAGTCCTCTGAAAGAGAAAACAATTGCCACACTCAGTATGGAAACCTGCATGGACAGACTGCTCTCTGAAGGAGCTTGAGAAGCTCTTTTTGCTACTTCAGAGTAGCAAATTAGACTCTCCTATGATCCAGTCGCTGTGCAGAGCATCCAAGTTGCTCCCAAGCAAGCCCTGGGGACTCTCAGCTGTGCTGAGGCATCTCGTTCTGATGTGAATGTGTCTAACACCCTCCTGCCACAAGAGAGAGCTCACCTGGGCAAAAACGAGGCTGGCATGACAGGAGTAATTAGAGCTGGGAACAAATACCCATCAATGATTCAAAATATTTGAGGAAGATATGCCCATCTCAAGGGCCCAGGAAACCATATTGTACAAGGTTCATTTCCCCTAGAAGAAATTCAGCCTGGGCCTTTAAGCCTCCAGGAGATACGCAGTGGATTATGAACAAATGTGAGTGGAAGGGTAGCTCAGTTTAATGTCACCTCTGTATATACACAGGCTTCCATCCTTCCTTCACAGGCAGATTATCCTCCCCACAGATAAAGGCTGGAAGTCATCCAAGGATTTAAGAACATTCTTTCATTCACAGGTGTTTCTGGAGCTTACAACAGCAGTGCTTATTCTGGAAGATGATGAGGGAGAGAATTGCCTTGGCCCTGCAATCAGCTTTCGCCCATTCTGCTTCACATTGCAATCTGATAATGCTCAGTGCAAACTTGAACACTCTAACACAAACAGCTCCAGCAGTCAGAAGCAGCATTAGTGACACAATTTAAATGGAAAGATGTTGAAGCATGCAGTGCACATCACTGTCCTGGTGGACAAGTTGAACTTGAGCCAGCAGTGTGCCCCCATGGCAAAGCAGGCCAGCAGCATCCCAGGCTATGCTGGGCAGAGGGTTACCAGCAGGTCAAGGGAGATGTGGTCACTCCCTTCTGTTCAGCATGGGTCAGATACTTCTGAAGTTCTGTGTCCAGTGGTGGGCTCCCCAGGACAAGAGAGATACAGACATACTGGAGAGAGTCCAGCAATGGCCAGGAAGACAACCAAGGGACTGGAGCACCTGATGTAGAAGGAAGGGCAGAGAGAGCTGGGATAGTTCAGCCTGGATGAAAGAACACTCCAGGAGACCTTATGGATGTGTAGCAATACCTGATGGAAGCACAAGCTCTTCTCAGTGGTGCTCAGACAGGACAAAGAGGCAAAGATTGCAAATGAAAATACAGTAAACAGCCATCTGCTGTGGCTCTTGCCTCCTTCCAGTGCAGCAGTAGAGCCTATCTTACAGTTACAGCACTGACACTGGAGAAATCAGAGTCTAATTCCCATCTCCTCTTCTCACCAGGACATTTCCCTGCTGTCAGAGACAGAGATGAGGATCTCCCTGTTCTTCTTACTTAGAGATGCAGGGCATGAAGCTGAATTCACCAACAAAGCTTCAGCAACAACAGAGAGTTAAGAAGAATATTTGAAAATGCATTTAGGTGCTGGTAGGAGTCTAACAAAGGATCATTACAAAGACACACACAGAAGCTGTGACAGGGATGCAGCAAGTTAGTCTGGGACTGAATGACCTTAGTTACAATGGCAGGGTAGAGAAGAGAAGCTAGAATCCCTAGGAGAAAAAAAAAAATATGACCTGACTGAGTGATATCAATTCTGGAGTGACTGAAGAGGGAAAAGAAATTGGAAAGCTACTTAAAACTGTATCAAACACACAGAACGAGGGCCATGAACTTAAAGATGTGGAAAGGTTGTGCCACAAAGGAGCAGAAGTGGAAATGAGAGAAGTAAAAATAAAACAAATACAATGAAGAGAGTAATAAGAATGAGCAGGATTAAAGAAGAAGCTGGAAGAGAATACTGACAAGTCAAAACCACTGATCCTGTGCTTCCTTGGCCAGATAAGAATGGAAACAGTGCACCAGTTGAGCTCTGGGGAGGATGGAGAGAGTTCAGATGTACCATTCACTGCTCTTTCTCCTCCAGACAAAGGCTGGGGATTGCTAGCAGGGGCACAACATGTTACACTGACAGCTACTGCTGCAGGCAGCAGAAAAGAGGGGAAAGTGAGTCAAGCCAGAGAAGATTTTTAACATCTAGAGGCATCTCAAAGTACTTCACACAACGAGTCGCATGAAAATAGCACAATGGCTGCAAACACATACATGGAGATTACTGTCTTGCTGGTTTTTCAATGGCAAAGAAAGATGGTCTGTGCCACCAGGATTTTTTTTGTCCTCGTTTATTTAGCCCCAGCAGGGCCCCACTCAGCCCAAGAGCTAAGATACACCTCTAGAAGCCCACATTTCCCAAGGGGGGTCAGCATCAAAGAAAGAGAAGGGAGAAGAAACCCACAGGGGGTTTAGCTCTGGGACAATTGAATTGTCTTAAAGCCAGTGTTGAGTGAAGGACATAAGCTGCCTTTTCTGGCCTGAGAGATTATCTCCTCTCCTCTATATCTATTTTGTTGGATCCAAATTACTCCTTTTACCAAAACATTTGAAAGCAAATTGAGGAAAAGCTTCATTCACTGTCCCCAGCTACTGATTCCCCAACAGAACCCAGAATCCAGTCTGATTCTCACCAAGACATGCTTTGTACATGCAGCATCCTGACCAAGACACAGTGGGAAAGAAAGCCCACACAGTCTGGGAAATAGTTTGTGCAAAAACCTCAATGAGAGCCCACACAGTCTAGGAAACAGTTCACACAAAAACTTCAATGAGACTTAGCAGAGTCAATTCTTTTCATCTAAAAGTAACTATTCATCTGGATCCAGAAAGCATACTAAGGAACAGGAAGCAGCAATTAGAAGGTGTGAGCATGGAATGAGATCATGTATATCTGATTTCATCCTGTGTAGGTGACAGGACAAAGCTTTGCAGAGGGTTCTAGCCACAGATGGAGAAAATGCTGCCCCAATGAATCACAACACTGGGAAAATCAATTAGCTGCTAAGTCAGCTACAAGCATATGCAGCTCCATGCACACCCAACCTTTTAGCATTATTAGAGAAGCACAACATGATCTGCCACCACAGTCAACCCAGACCATGCCTAGCACTGCAGCAACAGAGCCTCTGGCCATGGAGGGTGTGCTACCACCAGCAATATCAACAGGGAGGCTGCTGCAGCTGAAGACTCAGAGGAACCACTCCCCAGTCTGGGCAGAGGGAGCTCTGCTTCCAGAGGAAGTTTTTGACTGGGGGATAGATGCAATGGCAGCACTGTGAGGGCAAGTTGTATCCAGGATGGAAGAGAAAGATAAATGTGGGAATAAAACTACATCATTTCAAGAGAGCCAAGGAAATCAGAATCACCATAGCTACAGGGCAAACTCAAAACAGTCACTGAGCTGCAGACTGGCTTAGACTTGCAGATGCCACAGGCTGGAGCTAAGGTACATTTGTGGACTTGAACTGAGCTCTAAGTACATTGAGAACTTAGCTCAAGCTCTTTTCAGCTAAGGGAAAAGAAGCATCTCTTGCCTGTGACAGCAGAATAGCTGCTATAATTTTGATCCTGGTTATGGAATTGCCTCCTTTCCAGAAGAGGCAGAGCTGACAGTCCTGATTTGGACTGCATGGTCAGCAGGCTGCTACTGGCAGCCTGGACTGCTGGACACCAAGATGTGTGTGCATTCCCTGATGGGTAACATGTAGATCACAGTATCAGCAAGGTTGGAAGAGACCTCAAAGACCATCAAGTCCAACCCATTACCACAGACTTCAAGACTAGACCATGGCAACCTGCCTTGAACATGTAGATGTTGATCTACATAGAATCATAGAATGGTAAGGTTGGAAGGGACCTCAAGGATCACCTAGTTCCAACCCCCTGCCATAGGCAGGGACACCTCCCACTAGTAGAGGTTACTCAATGCCCCATCCAACCTGGCCTTGAACACCTCCAGGGAGGGAGCATCCATGCATCAGGAACCTTCCAGCCTCATGGTGTATGATTATTGGGTCCAGAATGGAGTTCCCAAACTTCTAGCTTTGGCTTGTCATAGTGTAATGGGTTAGAGTGGATCCCTCCCCTGGTAGAGTAAATTCACTACAACTCAGAATTTGGAAAGTCAGGAAAAATGAAACTGTATTTTTTATAGTTTAAGTATAACAGTATGAGGAGAATAAACTACTACAGAATAGAATAACCTCAAAGAAGATGGGGATGGGATCAAGCAGCGATGAAGCAGGAGCCAAAACAGCAATGGGGGAAGAAGCAGCAAAGGGGAAGATAGAAGTTGTGCTTCCAGGCATAAGCTTGTGATGCTCCAATGGAATTATATCAACTTATCCATCGTTGCCATTTTATGGCCTGTCCCTGGAACGTTCACTTCCCTACTCAGAGACTTCAATACTCTTCAGTTTTTAAAAAAATAATTGGGAACAAAGAAACCTAATGTCTGAGCTAGAAATCCAGTTCAAACAGCCACACATAGCACTAAGGGGGTCTAGCTGAAGAGCCTTGTTAAAGCTCTACAGGCAGGAGAGGTCTCAGGACCAGCAGCCTTTTTGCATTACAGCAGTCAGTTCGGCACGCCCCGCACCCACCTTCTCTTGCTAGCATTTTTAGCCATCTCTGTGCACCCTTTGTCAGAAGGCAGCCGTCCAGCTCTGCCTTACACCAGCGTGTAAATATGCTGACATGCAAAGTGCACGTTTCCCTGCCTGCAGGAAACATGCTGTGTAATGAAAGAGGCTCCCAGCAGGAGGAACACAACTTGCGTGCCAATTACCTTGGCACGCACCACGGGAGCAAGCAGGGCAAGAGCATGGCGATAGCTACAGCAAAGCTGAGCTTTCCTGCCAGCCTCTGCACTCAGCTTAATGCTGCCTTGTAATGAAGTCATTTTGGCCTGCAAGACAGGCCAGCAGATGGGCTGTCATTCAGGGGCTACCGTCTGCACCATCCGTTCCTTGGGGTTGGAGCTTATTAAGGTCGGTGTTTTACAACTGCAATCAAGGAAGGGAGTTGGAGAGAGATTGTGACAGCAATAAAAGTGTGTCCTGCTTCATCAGCACTTTGGAAAAATTAGCTTAAATGCCCTCAGTGGCAAACAGCACTTGGAGCTGCTCAGCACAGGAGAGGGAGGCAGGGAAAAGACTACACAGGATTGTTAAAAATAAAACTCCAAGCAAGTTTGGCACAAGGAGCACTTCACAAGTGACTGTCTCCCTACAGTGTCCTGCTGCATGAAACTCCTGCCTGATAGAAATCAGTGCCACATCTAGCCAAACACAAGAGCAGTGCCAGCTCTTGCAGTATAATTTGCCCTCCACCAAGACGTTAGCAAAATCAGCCTCTGCATCTCTTCAGTATCAATTGCAGTATCTCACCTTACACTGCACCACGCAGCCATGCCATGGCTTTGGGTTTCATAACACAACCACAGCCACCCACCAGCTTCTACAGTGCCTGATGTCATTGCATCATCACTCCTATTTTACATCTTTTTCCCCTTCCTCACATTGCCGTGGGGACTTGAGAAAAAAAGCTCCACGGTGAATCTCCAAAATCAATTCCAATTATAGAATCTCATTTTCACTGCTTCCAAAATATTTTGTTTCTAGACAGGCAGGCAAACCTTGCTCTGCAATGACTTTTTTTCTTTCTTCTCTTAAATGAAATTACATCAGATGATTTTTGAGTGTGGGGAAGAAGAACAGAAGAACAATATATATCCTGACAACTTTTCTTAAAAATAGCCAGACAAATAAACTAAACAGCATCATTCAGTGGGGAACAAAGGAAAAAAAAAGCCTCAAGGCTTGAAACTGGACATCATGACCCTAAAATGCTAGTTTGATGTTGCTGAGAAAAAGGGCAACTGGAGGAAAACAATTCTGCATCAGCTCTCCAGAGCATCCCTCCACAGCAACTGATCCTGTGCCCTTCTTGCACGGAGGAGAAATCACACCCCCGTATTGACCTCAACTGCATGGTCCCTCTGCCAGCCCTTATAAGTTCATGGTCTGCTGTCCCTGGGTCGCCTCTGGGCCAATTTGCATGAGGAAAATTGTAAATGTCATGCTGAAACACACACGGTGGTGTTCTCCCAGAGCAAATAGAGCTTAGAAACAGTAAGCAGAGAAAATGACACCCACAAATGGATTGCAAATCAGCTCCATCCCAGGCCCTTCACTTGCTTTGTTCCCTCACAAGTCAGACTGAAAGCTTTAGGCAAAAAATCTAGTGTTCTCTTACTTTACAGCTGTGAAGTTAAAGCCTTTGGAGTACAAAGGCCACCCTGGTAACACAGGACAGAGGACACCTTCCTCCTGAGGTGGCAATGATGTGAGTTAAAAAGCTGGAAAGCCTACATGCTTCATTCAACACCGTCAGCTTAACTGGGAGACCAGACTCAGCTTTCCCACTGCAGGGCTGGAGGCACTTAACTGGGATGCTGAATTTAGAAATAGCAACTAGTCACTCTGGGCTCTTGCCAGGGCAGAGAGATGTCTCCAAAGGATGATTCACTCCACTGAGGTCTCAACCCTTGCAGATGCCATTCACACTCTCTAGACTGAAAGAGGAGGTGGCTTGCAGGCTCACATCGATGTTCAGGGCCAAAGTTTGGTGGGCTGAACCTGAAGCATGAGGCATTGGCTTTCAATGTGAGGGTTACAAGGATTTCCTGTCCCTGAGAAGAGCAACAGCTGATGACTCCTCCAGTAATGGGCAATTGTATTTTACCTCTTTCTGTGGCAACTAACCAGAGGTTGTCTACATCCAAAGCCATGACTGGGGAGGGACCATCAGACTCTGTAGCTGCCTGGCTCACACTGCTCCAGAGAAGCCAACCATCTTTCTAACCATGTATTTCCTTTCCTCTCAGGCTTTCTGCAACACATTTTCAAAGACTGAAACTCTCTCACTACGGCTCAGGCAGTGGAGAGCAAGATGGGGCAAGTGTATATCACTGCCTCGTGAGCAATCTGTGCTATGCACAGCTGGTCACAAAGACAGGAGGTGTTTAATAAAGCCCTGGCAAGGGTCAAAATTACCTTGTGATAAATCATTAGTCCACCTGCTTCCTGGAAGTTGTTCTTCCAGACCAGTGAATGTTCTGGGTGAGGTTTGCAGGGGATATTTTTCCTCTCTCAGTGAAGATCACCAGCTCTGGCAGACATACCCTGTGATTCCTCCAGCAGCAAAGACAGAGCTAGTGAGGTGCCTGCACTACAGACCTCAGCCCAGTGGTCTCAGGAACAGGCTAGAAAGGTGAAAGGACAAGCTGGAGTGGCCCAGAATGGACCTACCTCAGTTCTCATATCAGAAGGAAGACTGATTTCTCTATATACAACTGAGCAAGCCCAGCATGCTAATTAGCTTTTCTGCTTCTCAGTTTCTTTATTGGTCCCTTCCCTCCACAATCTCTCTTACCTCTTTCATGTCAGCTTTCCTTACACTGCTGTCCCAAGGCTTGGTGTGCACCAAAGCAAAAAGCTCCTGAGAGCATCTTAAGGCACAGGATTACACTTCAGCAAGCAGTAAACTGAGATCATGATCAAGATTCTTCACTTTATGCAAATACAGAGTGCTGGAGAAGTGTGCCAAAGCAGATTCAAACTGAACAGACTGTCTGCATCTGCTCTCCAAGGGCCATTCAGGTAATGTTGAACCATCCTGTGCTCTCATGGGCTTTCCCTCCACAGCATTCTGCTCTCCAAGCTAAAGAACCAGCCCTGGGAATAGGAAAGTGGATTTCAGAGTAATTGAATAGTAAAAGAAGTAAAGAAGAGAGAGACACATGTATGTGGCCTGAAGGCTTCTCTCCAACCTTCCAAGCTGCTTTCTAATACACCTGAGGTTCCTAAAACTCCATTTTTGTGAGAAGAGAAATTAATCCATTCCATTTTCCCAGAACTTCTCAGTATACAAATCCTGGCACAAACCTCCCATCATGGAGCTGCTGTTCTGCCTTCAGCAGACATTCAGCTACACCAAGGCTCTTCCAGCACAAGCACCTCAGTCAAGGAAAAAGAAATTCCTTATGTCCTTACTCTATCACTCTGAGCAAGCAATAACTTGGCACTGAAGATATTACTGTGAGGAAGGCGTTTGGGTAATACAAGACTGATTCAGCAGCTTGGCATCTTGCAATGAAGTGCTGGGTGAACATGACCTCTATTTGCTGGGAGAAAGAAGACTCAGAGGTGACCAAAGTAAAATGTAACTCTGAAGAGAATTCATGAGATGGTACAAAACTATTTAGGGCTATGTCAAATGTGGGAAGCAGGTGGCATAGATGAAAAAGCTTGGGAAAGGTCAAGCCTCGAAGGAATTGAGCGAGAATCTCTTTGTGCAGGGGAGAACTGATCTGAGACATTCTCTTGCCAGAGGCAGACAGGGAAGAAAAGTCAAGTAAATAGCTTTGAAGGAATTGTAGGATAGAATTAACCTCATTTTAAGCATCAAAAACTGAAGTCTGTAGCCTAGGCTTGTCATCCAGGCTCCCTCAGCAGTAGAAAGAGAGAAAGACACATTAGGGGGCAAGTGATCCTGGCTACCTGTGAAAATGCTTGGCAGCACAGATCCAGGAACTTACTCAAATGTGATGAGCTGGCTCAGAGATTAAATTATGTGAGGAAAATCCCAACTTTGTTCCCCACAGAGCTCCTGAGAAGGTGATAAAGCTCTGCCAATATCAGTTTAACAAGTTGTCTCCTTGCAGCAGCTTCCCACCAAATTTTAAGACTGTGTGGATGTGGTGCTAACTTCAGCTAACCAGCAAGGAACTAAAACAGAACAAAATGGTCTTTACTAACCTTTAAAAACCTGTGTGTGTGTGTGTATTGGAAAGAGATGGGAAAATTCAAGGAAAAGATGATGAATGCTAATGCAACAAATGCAGAAAACACATCATCTTCGATTCCTCTTTGCCTGGATCCATAGTAATTTCAGGAGGAGTGATTGGCTTATGAGGTAAATTTCATTTATTCCTGATAAAAAGGACAATGCTTCATTTTCTGACAAGTACTCTTCAATATGCCACCTGGGTAGTTCTAGTAACAGCTAATAAAAATGAATTATGGTAGGATGCTTAGGAAGATCCCAGCAGTTAATAGGGGAGAGCATTTCACAGCTCTTTCTGAGGAAGTACTCAGGCTTCCTAGGGATAAGAAGAAAGTTTTAATCAGCCCACCACTGTAAAGTGCATTTTCAACATGTGGCTTGACTCCTGTCTTAGCTGCAGACACTGCTTAAGAATCCTCAAAGTAAAACCAAGGCACATAGCTGGGTGAAGGCAAAGTGCCCCCATAGCTAAGCAGCAGAGGAAAGTGATAACAGAAGACAGGGGGAGTTTTGTTGTGAGCACCAAAGGCTCAGCAGTTGCAGAATGGAAAAGCACAATCACCATAGTGCTTCAGGGTCCAGAGGCAGTGAGAAGAAATTCTCTCTCTGCTTTGCCACTAGACAGCACCATGCAGGGAGCACAGGATAAGGCATTTTCAGGCTGTCCATAGCCTATGAATTTGTCATCACTGCAAACTTGTTATACTCAACTGTCCTGAGTCCAGCTCTTGTTTGGGCTAATGTGACTCTAGCTCTCTGTGAACCACAGGCTGAGCCTGCCTGCAGACCCAACAGTATTTCCAAAGCAGCCTTGTCTTACACAGCCCAAGTTCCCTGTTAGTTCTCCATGGATTTACATTTGCATGATGCAACACCATAAAAGCTAGCTGTGAAGAAGCAACATGCATGAGCTGCTTAACCAAATCATCCTTTCTTCTATCAGCTCTACACATTTTAGTCACACCAAGTTAATAAAATGTGTCAAATCTGATATTTCTTAGGTCAGCTTCTTTTAGCCTTAGACTTTTGTATCAGTGGGTCCTTGCTTTTTAAGCACATTTCTACCATCATCACTAAACACTCCAGTATAATCAGAATTTACTCCCCCTTTACTCTGCTCTCCTCAGACCCCATCTGGAATCCTGTGTGCAGTTCTGGAGCCCCCAGCACAGGAAGGACNGAGGTCCCTTCCAACCTTACCATTCTATGATTCTATGAATGCAAAAGAGCCAAGGGGAACCTCTCTTCATTGTGGTCTGCAGCCAACAGGACAGAAATGCTGTGGAAAGTGGTGGTGATTATGCAATACATAAATCACAGGGACAGTATTTTTCTCTCTTCCCTTTGCACAGTTCCCATACATCACCATGACTCAGTGCAGTTCTCCCAGTGGGGACAAATTCCAACTTCTAATGCACTTTCTATCTGATTCCTCCATGATAACAGATGGGTTGCTGTCCTAAGATATTGCATTTTGATAGCAATATATTAACCAGGCCTGTGTTTCAAGACAATTTGGTTTGGGGGTCCAGTGCTAATTCCATTCCAGTGGGCTTAAATTGTGCATTTTACCAGTAATGAGAGAAAACTCCTCCAGCCCAGCAGCTGTCCTCCTGCCTCTCCTCTCCTCTAGCTTCCCTGCTTGCTTCACCACTCTTCCTAGAAGTGACAAACCAGGTAAATTTAATTTAGAGAGTATCCCCCTGGCTTTGAAGGCAGGCAGAGTTAGCTCTCTGCTTGTTGCCTGTTAATCTTATAAGATTCCTCCATTCCTACTTGGCTGGAATTGTTGTTGAGGAGTGGGGAGAGAGCAATGCCTGTTCTAGAAAGCATTTGGGACTTTAGCTGGATACTTGCAGACAGCATCCTGGGCACTGTCCAAACTCTCACACTGCTGCATAAGTACTGTATGCTGTAATCCTGAAGGTGTCCAGAAACCAACTGCACTGCAAGCTTCACCTCAGCAGTACAAAGCTGATGCTATCATTTCCAGACCCTTTCTAAGCCTTCCTGATCTCAGCCACATTTTTTTTCCAAAGGCAATGCAGTTCCCCACATCCATTGCAGTACATCTCCAGGCATGTTTGCTGTGATCATTTTTTCCTCCTTTCAGAAAAGCTGGAGGCCAGCACTCCTCCAGTGGAGACCTGCACTGGCAAACGTGCAGAGGAGATGCATGAAACATGTTGTGGCAGGCCTAAATAGGCCAAAATAGGCTTATACATGTCCTGGCTTGCCCTGACATGTTTTTTTCTGCTCTCTCCTCTTCTGTTTTGGGGAGAAGCAACCACAGGAAAGAGGACAAAGAATCTGGAGCCACTGAGTCTGAGGACTCTGGGTTGCCCAGACTTGTTTTGCATCCTGTGATAAGCAAGGTACACAGCTTGCTTTGTGCAAGGCTGTGCTCTGCCTGAATTTGGGTAAAGCAAGCCTATGGCTTCATCTAATATGGTCAGGCTTGGCAAAGTGCCATCCTGAGTGGCTATTCTATGTCCAAAGGCACATCAGTCTCGGGCTGCATTGATAAAAAGGGATGAGCAGGCAGCACAATGTGTGCTCTGCCCTTGTATTCATGTACTGCTGCTGCTACCTCATTGCATCCTGAACTGTCTGGAACTCCACTGCCAGGCACAGGCTCTCAATGCCTGCAGGGGCTCAGCCTGCACAGCCAGCCTGACATTGTGCCAAGCCTGCACATGGCATTGCATCCTGCCTGCCACTCTGCAAGGCTGCTGCTGAATGGGGAATCAAGAGGAACCAGGGCAGAGACCGTGCCAGAATCCCAGCTGCCTGAGAAAAGAGCCTGGGAAAACTCCAAAGCCTCTAATGGGTTTTGAGACCACCTCCAGCAACCCCTCCACCTGCTTTGGGTACTGTCTGATAATATTTTGTGAGTAAATACTTAAAGCTTCTTGTAATCACTAATTGCCTTCTGCCATAAGCAGAAAGGAGCTTCCAGCATCCATCTAGTGGATAAGAGGGATGATTAACCACAAGCAGTGTAGTGACTGCCAGGAATCTTCTCTTCCAGTTTTAATGTTTGCTTTTGCTGGTTACCTCTTACAGTGTTCCAGTTTTGCCTGTTCCCTGTGTGTATAAATTCCCACACCCTGCATTTTGAACCTTGTAACTAAAGTTTTCTGGCAAGATTTAACATGAACAAACAATTTCCATAGTTCTTAACAATCTTTGCCTGGACATCAAAATTAATACCACAAGTGGTATAGTGACTGCCAAAAGTCTTCTCTTCCAGTTTTAATGCTTGTATTTGCTGGTTACCTCTTACAGTGNGTGGGGAATGGCTGAGAGCAGCCCTGAGGAACAGACCCTGGGGGTCTGGGGTGATGAAAAGCTCAACCTGAGGCTGCAGTGTGAGTGCAGCCCAGACAGCAACTGTGTGCTGGGCTGCAGCAAGAGCAGTGTGGGCAGCAGGGCAAGGGAGGGGATTCTGCCCCTTTGCTCTGCTCTCCTCAGACCCCAGCTGCAGTCCTGTGTGCAGTTCTGGAGCCCCCAGCACAGGAAGGACATGGATGTGTTGGAGCCAGTCCAGAGGAGGCCATGAAGATGCTCAGAGGGCTGCAGCAGCTCTGCTCTGAGGACAGGCTGAGAGAGTTGGGGCTCTGCAGCCTGGAGAAGAGAAGGCTTCCAGGAGACCTTAGAGTAGCCTTCCAGGATCTGAAGGGGCTACAGGAGGGCTGGGGAGGGATTATTGACAAAGTCTGCTCACTCAAGGTTAACAACTGTCCCACTTTGGCCAAACAGAAGAGTTCTCGACTTCGCAGAGAACTTTCAAGCAAAACTCTGAGCTTCAGAAATAAGCTGGGCAAAACCAACACCTTCTCAGCTACCCCTTAGCTTCAGAGACATCTGAGGTGGTCCTTATGAAAAAAATATAAGGGAGGGAGGAAGGGTACCAACATTTCAGCCAAATTTAAGCACCCAGGACTCCTCTGGACACTGCTGCCATCATTTCAACCAGCTCTGATCACCCAGGACTCCTCTACACACTGCTGCCAGGACATCAGAGGAACAAGGTGATTTGCAAGCAGTTCACATGTTTGCTTTGGTCTTTCACACCAGCTGAGTGATGTCACTGGATTTTAATCAAGCCCTTCAGACCTTTAGCTCACACTGTTAATGCACTGAAGTTAAGCATCTCCTACAAGAAGCTAAACATTCTTTTATTCTTTACTTTTTCCCCTTCAATTCAAGGAAAAAAAGGAAAAAAAAAAAAAAGTCAAACAATCAGAAAACATTTTCTTGTTTTACCATTTCCAGAGAGGATTTCCTGGGGTTTAACTCTCTACTTTCACAGGGATTATAACTTTTTAAGATGAATTTCAATCTGAAAAGAAGGAGACTTACCAGATAGGAGTTGAGGGAGCATCCCATAGACAGAAGAAGGTGGACAAGTCAAATTTTGCACCTTGGTAGAGTGCAGAGGAGCACACAAGGAACCCACATCAACAGCATTAGGAGGAGGAGGAGGAGGAGGAGGAGGATGGAAGGCCTGGAAAGAAAGAGTAGGACATTTTCATTTTAATAACCACACAGCAGATTGACAGGGAGCAGCCAAGGTCTCAGCTGAGCAACCAAATTGGCACA
>WBNM01012573.1:0-23665 GCA_013399055.1 Ramphastos sulfuratus
CTCCAGAGGTCCCTTCCAATGCTAAGTGCCATGACTTTGATTTCATTGCCTTGCATGCACTTTACTCTGGAATGGGATAGCAGCTGGCAGTGGAATTTGTTCCAGTCACGCAGGGCTGAGTGTTGCTTCCTTAGCTGCAGCACAACCTCATTTCTTGTGGTGCTGCAGCACGGGGCTGCCTCATGTGATTTCTCACTCTCCAGAGTTAGGATTCTTCCTTTTTTTTTTTAAATTCTGCAAGCTTCAGCAGTCAGAGCTGTTGGCCAGTGACATGTTTGCAGCCTTAAGTGTCCTGGCACATCCTGCTGAGTAACCTGCCTGGCCTGTCTGCCTGTCAGGTTGTAACCCAATGCTGGTGTCAGGGACCTGTTGCTTCAGAGGGGACATTGTGTGATCTGCGTCAGCCTGCTGAGGCCTCCCAGGTCACAGTTGGGAAACTCTGGGGAGGGAGAAGTCAGCAGCTGGTGGCTTCCAAAGCCTGAGAGGTGGAATATCACAGAGCTACAGAATAGTTTGAGTTGAAAAGGACCTTAAAGCTCTTAAAGTCTGCAGCTATCTGAAGGGACGTTGTGGTGAGGCTGCTGCTGGGCTCTGCTCACAGGGAGCTGGAGACAGAACAAGGGGGAATGGCCTCAAGCTGAGGCTGGGGAGGTTTAGATTGGACATCAGGAAAATGTTTTTCACAGAGAAAGTGGTCGGGGACTGAAATGAGCTGCCCAGGGAGGTGGTGGAGTCAACCACCCTGGATGTGTTTCAGGGTGGTTTGGATGTGGTTGGGGCTATGGTTTAAGGTGAATCTTGTAGAGTAGGGTTCTAGGTTGGACTTGGTGCTCCTGAGGGGCTTTGCCAGCCTGGATATGTCTGTGATCATCCAGTTCCAACACATTTGCCATGGGCAGGGACACCTTCTGCCGGAGCAGCTTGCTCAAGGCCTTGTCCAATCTGGCTTTCAACACTTCCAGGTTTGGAGCCTCCACAACTTCTCTAGGCAGCCTGTTCCAGTGCCTCACCACTCTCATGGGCAAGAACTGCTTCCTAATGTCCAATCTAAATCCAGCTTCTTCCAGTCTGAAGCCAGCACCTCTCATCCTGTCATTCCATGCCTGTATCAGAAGTCCCTCCCCAGCTCTCCTGTAGCCCTTCTCAGGTCCTGAAAGGTTGCTCTAAGGTCTCCCTGGAGCCTTCTCTGCTCCAGGCTAAACAAGCCCAACTCTCAACCTGTCAGCCCTCTGGCCTGGCTGTTGCAGAGCTCTAGCATGAACCTGTTTTGCTATTTTAGACATTTAGTAACTTCTGTTTAAAACCAATAACCAGGTGCAAATCAAAGATGAAGCTCCTGACTGTTTGACTTCTGTTTTACTAGAAGGATTTTTTTGTCTTTTTCAGGTAACCTTCCATGAACAAGTGACTGAGTATTACATAAGCAGTGAGGAGGACAGAAAAGGACCCTGGGAAGAGCTTGCAAGAGACAGCTGCAGGTTCCAGAAACGAATCCAAGAGACAGAAGAAGCCATAGGATACTGCTTCACCACAGAACATAGGCAGAGAGTATTTCACAGACTCCAAGAATCCTCCTCCAACAGGGTTGATCTCTTCTAGCACCTTAAAAAGATGTGGTGGTGGTGACCCTAAGCACTCATAAACAGATTCCAAACAAGAAGTGGCAGCTGCATGTGCTTCTTTGAAATGGGGAGAGGAGTTGGGATTGGAGCTCTTCCTTCCCATTCCTACTTTGATATTCAAGGAATATCTTTGTGTGTCACATCCTGATATCCAGACCAAACCTTTTACTGAGTACCTTGGAGGGTTCAGGTGGTATCATTGCATTCCTTTTGAGCACCACTTGAGGAACAGACTTGCTATAGGTGAAACCCATTCCAAACAATGCCTTTGTCTGCCCTGTGTGGAGAAGTGATGACTTCAGTTGGATTTTTTTGCACTTTGAGGAGAGGAAAAAAAAAAAAGAAAAGAAAAAAAAAACTATTTTGAAGGAAATATTTAATGGGGCTCAGAACCTATTTAATGGGGCTCAGAACCCAGGTATTGCAGTTTTGATTTAAAGTTTCTCTGTTTGGTTGTGATTGTTTGGTTTTTTTTTGCTTCTGGTGCTTCTCCATTTTTCCTCTTGGACAAAAGTCTCTTTAAGTTTTGGTAAAACAACCTTCACTTTTCCTGTGCACAACAGATAGTTCAGTCATTCCCTTTGTAAGATCCCAGTTTTTGACACCCAATCTGATGTTGGGAGTGTTTCTGGACCTCATTTGATGCCTTTCAGTCTCACAGAGTGAGGGTTCAGGGCTGTTGTGGTGCACTCCAAGCCCTTTTGGCTTCTCTTTATTTAAATCCCCAGAACTATTCCAAAGGGTCTTGGCTGCTCATGCACCAAACCTCTTTGCTTTCAGTGGCTTCACCCTGATCAAGAATTAAAACTTCCAGGTACTTTCCAAGGCTGTGGTTGATAGTTTGAGATCAGGTAGCCACATGTGGGGACCTAACTCTTAGTTCTTGAGTTAGATGAACTCAACCATTGTGGATTCTGAAGTGAAGGATTCTTCCTCTTTCTTGTAGCCAGTGTAGCTTGTTCTGAGCAGAATTCTCTTTCCAAGGCTACAAATCACCCCTGTCCTTTACCCAGGAGCCAGTATTAATACCTCTGTGTCTGCACTTTGGTTCATCCAGTACCAAAAATTACATTTCACATATAGGGGCTGAGAGTTGAGGTCCTCTGCAGAAGGAAAACACTCCTGGTCTGTGTTCCTCACTTCAGGTTTTGTTGTTTCAGTCACAGTGAACAAGCAGCACTGCTTGACTCTGTGTTTCTGGACGTGGAGGAGGTTGTGTGGTTGTCATCCAAGCAGGTATGATGAGGTCATGGGATGGAATAAACACCCAAACATCAAACAGACTCTCTTCTGTTTGCACAGAGTTGTGGAAAGAAACAAATGATTTACCCTTGGAAGAATCCCTTTGGTGGGAGAAACCTAAAACCACTTCAGGTTTGTCATCTCATTAATGACTTGGAAGAAAATTAGAAAATAGAGAGCAGGGAGAGAGAGCTTCACAGAGCTGGGCTGAGTTCTCTGCTTTACTCAGGGGCAGCTTAACTGTGCCTCTAAATAAGGAGGTGTTTTTTTTTTAGGGATTTATTCTTGCTTCTTAATGCTCTTTGAATTTCCAAATCACCTTCCTGCTCCCAAGTAGGAAATTCAGAGAGCTGAGAACCACAGCAGAGTTGTCATATAAACTGAAACACACAACTCAGCAGCCTCACAGGCTGCCTGCTTAAAAGCTATTTCCATCTAAAACAACTGAAGGTGCTATTTTTTTTTCATGAGAAAAGAGGATTGGATTCCTCCAAACTGTGATTTCAGTTGTGAAATGATTTTACTCACCCCTTCAAAGCTTTGTGAAGTGACTTTTGGGTTCTTAGGAGTTTTTATTGTGGCTGCATTGGGTAAAAAAAAAAAAAAAGTTTTTTGCTTGATTTCTCCTCTTGTTCAGGAGGGAGAAATGATAAATTGCAAGGGGAAAATTGTTGATTTCTGGTCCAAGTGTGGCTGCTAAATGATTATAATTTTTTTCTTTGGTAGAACACACACTTTTTTTTTTCCCCCCCATGACACTCAGTTTCTTTTTTTGTCTTGGGACAACTTTGTGGTGCTTCAGTTTGGACAACTCAACTTGAGTTTCCTGCTGCTTTGGAAAGGGTAGTGTGAAGGAACCACCTGGCAAACCTTGAGCCACTCTTTTGTTTGCAGAGGCTTGGAAAAAGCTCCAGCTGGAAATAAGCTTAGAGCTGACAGATTGGATGTAAAGCAGATGTAAAAATTACTACTTTCAAGGTGCTCCTAACACTGGGGAAATGATTGATTGTTTTTATTTCCACCCTGCAGTGTATCAAGCACTGAGTCACCCTGACCCCATACCTGCTTGGCTAAGCTTTCCCCCCCTCAACCCTCATGGTTTTGAAGTATCCAGTGTAAGGTGATTAAGTAAATTAACACTAACACCCATCACCAAGCTGAGGGGGGGTTGTCACCATTACCCCTTCACACACAGGCCCTGGATGTCTGCTCAGTGCTTGGATTGAGCCCAAATTAACACTTTGGTGAACTTTAAATCAAAACTGTTTTAACTCTTTCAGATTTTATTTTTGTATGATTTAGAGGCAGTTAGAAACCCTTCAGCAGTGGCTTTCTACAGATTTCCCATTGATTTGTGTGGAGTTTGTTGGGGTTTTTTATCTAAAAGTTCTATTTCTGTACATAATAAAAACTATTCAGAACTAATCTGTAAATTGTAATAAAAATATTTGCAAGATAAGAGGGGAAATTTGGGGGTTCTTTGAAGGAACTGATGGAAGGTGGTAGGTGCCTGTGCAGGAGCAGGATCTGGTTAGCTGGTGGGGGGCACCCTCGGGCATGGCCTGGGGCTAGTGAAGGGCACCCTCGGGCATGGCCTGGGGGTGGTGGAGGGCACCCTCAGGTATGGGTTGGGGCTGGTGGGGGGGCACCTTCGGGCATGGGTTGGAGCTGCCACAGGGCACCGTTGGGCATGGCTCGGGCTGGTGGGGGGCACCCTCGGGCATGGCTCGGGGCTGGGGGGGGGGCCCCCTCAGGTAGGGGTTGGGGCTGGTGGGGGGCACCCTCGGGCATGGCTCGGGGCTGGGGGGGGGGCCCCCTCAGGTAGGGGTTGGGGCTGGTGGGGGGCACCCTCGGGCATGGCCTGGGGCTGGTGCAGGGCCTCCTCAGGCATGGCTCAGGGCTGGTGGAGGGCACCAGCTTGGAGCTTCAGGCTGGTGGAGAGGTTTGAGTAGATCATCTTTAAGGAGCTGATGGAAGATGGCAGGTGCCTGCGTGCAGGGAGCAGGATCTGGATAGCTCCTGGAGGGCAGCATCAGGAATGGCTTTTTGAGCTTCCTGAGGGTTGGAGTAGATGATCTCTAAGGTCCCTTCAAAGCCAAACCAATTTGTGATTCTATGAAGCTCTTTCTCATCTAAGGTTTCTTCTCATCTACTCATGACCATCCTCATCTCCTCATACCTGTGGGTGACAGCTCCAGCTGAGACCCTCTCTCTGGTGTGTGTCCCACCACCAGGCAGCCTGCTAGGTGCTCCTTGGCTCCTAAGCTCACTCTGATGCCTCTCTTGTTCCTTATGACAGCTGATAGAGAATTGTTGTGCTTGGAAAAGACCTCTGAGATGATCCAGTCCAACCATTCTCCAACTGCCAAGGCTGGGGCTAAACCATGACCCTCAACACTGCATCCCTGCAGCTCTGAAACATCTCCAGGGGTGAGGATTCAACTACTGCCTTGGCAGCCTGTGCCAGGCTTTGACAACCCTTTTAAATGAAGTTTTTTCTAATGTCCAACCTAAACCTTCCCTGCTGCAACCTGAGGTCATTTCCTCTTGTCCTATCACTTCTTCCCTGGGAGCAGAGCCCAACCCCCACCTGGCTCCAGCCTCCTCTCAGGGAGCTGCAGAGAGCAATGAGGTCTGTCCTCAGCCTCCTCTCCAGGCTGCACACCCCCAGCTCCCTCAGCTGCTCCTCTGAGGCCCTTCCCCAGCTTCATTGCCCTTCTCTGGACACTCTCCAGCCCCTCAATGTCTCTTGGATTGGGGACCCTGCAGTAGCTCCAGTGTGAGATGTGACAGAGCAAAGCCAGGAAAGACGCTGCGTGGAAAGCTGACCTGAGGAGGTTTGTGCTGTGCCTCTCGGTGCCCAGGAGCAGCTGTTCCACCCTGCTGCAGCCTGGCAGCCTGGCATGAGCTGCTCCTTACCCCGTGGGAAACTGCAGCCAGCTTCCTTCCCTCGGAGAGGAGGCACCTCCTGAGCCAGGGAGCGGAGCTGCCACTGCAGCCCTCTGGCACGCAGCAAGCCGGCAGCGGGCAGCTGGGACTCGGTCCCAGGGACTTGGAGAGGAAACAAAGACCCGGCCAGGACCTTTGGATCCAGCACCCTGCGGCGTGCTTTGGGCTTGCTGCTTGAGGGTGCTGAGAGGCAGCAGAGACCCAGCCAGGACCTTCGGATCCAGCACCCTGCTGCTTGCTTTGGGCGTGCTGCTTGTGGGTGCTGAGAAGCAGCAGAGACCCCGCCAGGACCTTTGGATCCAGCACCCTGCTGCTTGCTTTGGGCGTGCTGCTTGTGGGTGCTGAGAAGCAGCAGAGACCCAGCCAGGACCTTTGGATCCAGCACCCTGCTGCTTGCTTTGGGCTTGCTGCTTGTGGGTGCTGAGCTCATTTAGGCCAGCCCTGAGGTTAAGGCTTCTGGCAGAGGGGAAAGCAAGAGCAAGTTGAAAGGATTTCAGTTGTGGAGCTGGAGGGAGGCTGGGCTGGCACCTTGCCATGCCTGCTGCCAGGCTGGCTGGTGGCAGCTATGGCAACGAGGCGTGCAAGGGGTGGCTGTGGGTTGCTGTGCACTTGGGATGGATGATAAAAGGTCTTTAACCATCTGCTGGCACCACTGAGTGCCTGGGCAGCCCAGCAGGATCCAAGGAGCAGCACCCAGCAGCAGTGCCCTGGCACAGTCTGTCAAATGACAAGCAGTTTACAACCAGACATAAAGGTTCTGAAGCAATTAGCTTGAATTTTCTTCTTTTTTTTTTTTTTTTTTTTTTTTTTGATGCTTGGCAACTCTCTTGCATTTGAGGTGATTCTGCTCAAGCTGGGAAAGCCAAGAGGCTCCTCCTGCCTGCCTTGGTGCCAGCGGGCATGGGGTTGCCTGGGTGATGACCATCATGGCCCCAGCCTGGCTCCCAGGTAGGTGAGCAGTTGGGGTTTGGAGTAAGGAGGCAGCTTGAAGTGCTGGGGCCAGGTTGGTGCCTTTTGACAGGTGGGGAAGGGGCACAGCACACATGGTGAGGGGCGCAGCAGGTCAGGCTGGGTGGCACAGCACACATGTTGGGGGGCAGCAGGTCAGGCTGGGTGGCACAGCCCTTGGCTGCTTCTCTCTGGCGCTGCCTTCTCGCTGGCTGCAGGAGCTTTTGGCCAGGAGATGGTGCCAGAACCGTGCGGCAGCGGAGCACCCACAGCCACCAACGCTGCTGGTGCCACCAGCCTGTCCCCTGGCACAGCCTCCTCCTATTCACCTCTCCATGGTGACCCGAAGCTGTTGTGCCACCTCGCGTGGGGCAAGCAAGCAGCACAGCAGCCTCCTTTCTGCGCACCAACACCCAGGTTTGGGCACATTCCGAAGGGCTGAGCCACCAGAGCTGCTCACAGCAAAGCTCCTCAGCCTTTGTTTCATAGAATCACAGAATGTCAGGGGCTGGAAGGGACCTCCAAAGATCAGCCCCCCTGCCAGAGCAGGATCACCCAGAGCAGATCACACAGGAACACATCCAGGTGGGGTTTGAATAGGTCCAGGGAGGGATCCTCCACACCTGCCCTGGGCAGCCTGTTCCAGGGCTCTGTCACCCTCACAGGGAAAAAATTCCTCCTCATGTTTCCATGGAACTTCCTCTGCCTCAGTTTCCACCACTGCCTCTTGTGCTGGCATTGGGCATCACCCAGCAGAGCCTGGCAGCCTCCTGGCACTCACCTGCACATCTTTATCAACACTCCTGAGGTCACCTCTCAGGCTCCTCTGCTCCAAGCTACAGAGCCCAAGCTTCCTAAGCCTTTCTTCTTAAGGAAAATATTCCATTCCCTTCAGCATCTTTGTGGCTCTGTGCTGGACTCTCTTAAGCAGTTCTGTGTCCCTCTTGAACTGGAGGGCCCAGAACTGGGCACAGCACTCCAGATGTGGCCTCACCAGTGCAGAGCAGAGGGACAGGAGAACCTCTCTCGATCTGCTAACCACAGCCCTTCTAATCCACCCCAGAACGGCGCTGGCCCTGCTGGCCACCAGAGCACATTGAATTATAGAACCAGTCACAGAATGTTTGCAGGTCACCCCCGACGGGCTGGGTGTCCTCTCTGACCACACAGAGCCACACCAGTGGCTGTGTCACCCCCTGGCACTGCCCTTTTTTCCTCGTGTTTTGTTCCCTTTGCTTTTTGTTCTCCCTGTGGTCCCACCACAGCCTGGAGCCAAAGCTTGGGAGTGGAGGAGGAGGAGGAGGAGGAAGTGGCTGCTCTGTGCTGCTCATGGTGCTGAGGTGCTCCTGGCACACTCTCAAGTCAAATCTTTCTGTCCAAGCAAGCAGCTCAAGGATGAGTTGGTGGCCCTGGGCCTCCAGGGTTGTGTTGGTGCTGTTGCCTGCTACAGCAGAGACAGCTGCTGGGCTTCTCCATCTCCTCCCAGTGCCCAGTCCCAACACAAATCCATCTGCCCACTGGTGGTCTTCAGCTCCCAGGATGGTCCTGTGGGAGACTGGTGGCTTCTCCATCTTTCCATGCCATAGAATCACAGAGTGGTTCAGGTTGGAAGAGACTTCAGAGATCATCTCCTCCAACCTCCTCACCATGCCCAGGGACACCTCTCACAGCAACACAGGGGTTGAAAGGGACCCAAAGAGATCATCCAGTCCAAGCCCCCTGCCACAGCAGGACCAGACAATCCAGCTCAGGGCACACAGGAACACATCCAGACAGGCCTNACCCTGCTCTGCCTCAGCTCCAAACCATTCCCCCTTGGCCTGTCTCTAGATACCCTCAGGAAAAGTCTCTCTGCAGCCTTCCTGGAGGACCCCTTCAGACAGTCAAAGACAGCTCTAAGGTCCCCCTGGAGTCTTCTCTGCTGCAGGCTGCTGCATGTCCCTGCTAAAGGAAGGAGATGGTGCATGGGGCACCCCTAATGCTGTGGGAGCCTCCCTGGGACCATCAGCAGAGCTGAATCCAGGTGGTTTGGTGGAGAAAACCTCAGTGTGGGGCTGTTTGCTGTTCCCTTTGCTCCCTAAGCTGGGTGGTTGTGAACCAGGAGCTTTCAAGAGGATTTTGAAGCAGAGGCAAGCAAAAAGCCCTGCTGGTATTTCCCCTTTGAATTTCCACTGGATTAAGGGAGAAAGAAGTAAAGGGGGGGATGGGAAAACCCTTTCTTATGGAAAGCACTAAAAGCTGATTTATTTACCTGGCAGGAGAGAGCCTGGAGCTGCTCAGCAGTCTTGGCTGAAGGTCCTACAGAGCCCTCCAACAGCTTCAGTGTTCTTTCCCCTGGGGGCTGCAGCAGCTCCTTCTCCCTTTTGATCTCTGATGAGCTGGGTCAAGGGAGAGTGACCCTGAGAACATGTTTGGTCAGGGAGATGCCTCCCTTCCTGGGGGCTGCTAGAGGAGGAGATCTTCTGGGATCAGAGGAGCTTATCTGGCATGGACCCTGATCCTGCAGACCGCCTGGGGCAGGTGTGAGAATAACTCTGCAGTAACTGGAGAGGGTTTGCAGTGAGCTGGAAGGTGAGGACCGTGCATGGTGGTGAGCTCCTAACTCTGGGACTGCTGGGTGGGCTTGTTTGGAGGGCTGGAGAACCTTCCCTATGGGGATAGGCTGGGCGAGTTGGGGTTGTTCAGCCCTGAGACGGCTCCAAGGAGACCTTAGAGCAGCCTTCCAGTACCTGAAGAGGGCGACAGGCGAGCTGGGGAGGGACTTTTGACAAAGCCTGGGAGTGACAGGATGAGAGGGAATGGATTGAAGCTTGAGGAGGGCAGATGGAGACTGGAGAGTAGGAAGAAATCCTTGAGAGTGAGGGTGGGAAGGCACTGGCACAGGTTGCCCAGGGAGGTTGTGGCTGCCCTTTCCCTGGAGGGGTTCAAGGCCAGGCTGGATGAGGCCTTGAGCAACCTGTGCTGGTGGGAGGTGTCCCTGCCCATGGCAGGGGGCTTAGAACTGGGTGAGCTTTAGGGTCCCTTCCAAACTCAACCCATTCTGTGATTCTATGCCATGGAGGCAGAGTGGAACTGGGAGCAGTGGAGCTGCCTCCCTCAGGGTCATGCTGTGACCTCCCCAATCTCAGGGTACATCGTGGCATCAGCCCCAGCAGTTCCTGTGGTGGTTAACTGGCAGGTGATTGATGTGTGGCTCAGCAGATGGCAACCTGATAAGGGTGGCAAGTCCCTGGCTGCCCCAGCACGACTGTAACCTAACTGGGGCTGGCTGTAACACTACCCCTGGGCACCCCAAAGCCAAGGCCCACAGCCTGAGCCTGCAGAAAGCCAATGACATGACCTCATCCTGGGCAGCTGTGCCAGGGGCTGCAGGCCTGGGAGGGGGAGGTCTGAGCACCAGCTCACCTCTGCACCCCTTGAGGCACATCCAGGGCACAGGCAGGAAAAAGAGCATGCCCCCCAGTTTGCAGCCAAGCATTTCTCCCACCACATGGACAAAGAGCATGCCCCCAGTTTGCAGCCAAGCATTTCTCCCACCACATGGACAAAGAGCATGCCCCCCCAGTTTGCAGCCAAGCATTTCTCCCACCACATGGACAAAGAGCATGCCCCCCAGTTTGCAGCCAAGCATTTCTCCCACCACATGGAGCTTCCTGGGGTGAGCTGATGGTCAGGAGCATGGCATCACTCCCTGCCACGCTGGGGACCCATTGGATGCTCTCTCACTGGGCTCACTGGGACTACCCAGACTTGTTTTTCTCACCCAGTGGTTCAAAGGCTCTAGGAAGAGTCTTCCTGAGGCTTCAGGTGAACTGGTTTCCCCAAACCCCATCAGGGAACTGCTCTGATGTGGGGACTCTTCTCCAACTCAGCAGGGCATGCCCCTTCCACCCTGCTTGGAGGACCAGCTCCTTCCTTGGCACCCCTCTCAAGCCTCTCCTGAGCCAGCATCTTTCTCCCTGTGCCAGGAGAAGCTTTGCAGAGGCGCCACTGAGACAGGAGGGCAAATTGGTGCCTCCTTCACAGTGACCCAGCCCAGGTGCCTCCCAGACCCCACCTTTCCCCTTAAAAGACGTTTAAAAGACATTTAATTGATGGCTGAGGAGCAGCAGAGAGAAAATCCCCAGTGGGCAGCTCGGAAAGAGCTGCAGATAGTCATCAGGGTGCCCTACATACTGCCTCGGCTTGGCTGCGAGATCAGAAGGGAGAGAAGAATTTGACATTGTTTAAAATGAACAGGAGAGGGAAGTAACAACTCCATAATTACTCAGCCCGGAGTTAATTGCTGGTAATTACACTGAGTAGGCAGTGCAGGAAGCTGTGACGGCCCTGCAGAGTCATCTGGAGAGCTGTGCTGGGAGGCTGCCCTCTGAACCCCAGGCTGGCAGGCAGGGTGGCAGCCTGGCTCTGAAAGGGTTAAGTCGATGGGTTTGGTTGGGAATGTTTTTCCTGGTTTGTTTTTTTTTTCCATTATTCCTTCCCCCTTCTCTTCCCTCCCTCCTCGGTTATTTGCAGCAAAGAGTCTGAGTGGAAGGGCTGAGCTGAGCAACTCCTGTTAGAGGGGTGGGGGGGGGTGGNTTGCTTGGCACTTCGTAAGCTGAGTGCCATCATCCCTCCTGGCAGGGTGAGGCTGCTGGGTGCCACTGCACCCCCTCCTGGCAGCGTGGGGGCTGCTCTGTGCCCAAGCCATCGCCACCATCCCCCATGGGGGATGACATCGACTGGCTGGACCTGCCGGGCAGGTGGACCTACGGCGTCTGCGGGGATGGCCGAGTCTTCTTCATCAAGTACGGTCCTGCCGGGGGGGGCTGCAGGGATGGGGCTNATGCCTGTGATCCAGGAGGCCAAGGGCTGGGGACAAGGGACACCCCTTGCTGTAAGCTCTCTGTCTGGCTGCTTTGCCTCTGCTCATCTCTCCTTTCCCCCTTGCTTCTCTCACTCCTACCCCAGCCTCATGGCTGCTGTTCCACTCTTCCCCTAAAATCTGGCCCTTCCATCCCTTTGGCTGGAAAAGTCACCCATGTTGCAAGGACCCTTCCCCAGCAATGGGAAGGGGCTCACTGCCCCTCCCCGGGTGCTGACAGCCTCCACTCTTTGTCTTCCACAGTGATGAGACCAAGTCCACCAGCTGGGTGCACCCTGGCACAGGCTACTCCATCCAGAGTGGGCACTTCTCCTGTGCTGGTAAGGGACAGCTCCTGGCTCTGGGTGTTGGCTCTGTGCCCTCTCCAGACACTCTGCAGGTGCAGAGTGAAACCCTCCCCAAATGCACTGGAGACCCCAAAAAGCTGAGGGAGGTTGGGGGACTTTGAGTGATGCTCGAGGTGCTGCTGCATCTCTTGGGCATAGAGTTTCCAGCTCAGGGAGCTTTGAAGGGTCTCCTTCAGGACAGAGACTCCCTCAGGTCTCTGAGATCTGTTGCTGAGGAGCAGGAGACCCAAACTGCTTTATAAATGCAGTGTGAGTGTGTGAGAGCCCACCACAGCAGGACATGGCATCCCCCAAGGGGCATGACTGTCCCACAGCTCCCTGTCCATGCACTCCTACCCTTCCCTGCTGGTGCCTCCTGCAAGGAAGTCTCCTCCATGGTTGCCTGCTGCTGAAGTGGGGCCTTGGTCTGACACTGTCCAGCAGCAGATCCTTCAGGCAAGCTCTCTGCTCTGGTGCAACATCCCAGCCCACAGCAGGGCACGGGGCAGGGAGGGCAGGAGCTGCATGGGGCAAAGGAGGGTGACCCCTGCTTGTGCCCTGTCCTTCCAGGGCTGCCCCGAGGCTGGGAGGTGGACACCACGCTGCACGGGGGCTTCTACTTCATCAAGTAAGTGAGAAGGGGCTTAGGGGAGAGAAGCTTCTGTCTCCTGCCATGGCAGCTTTGGAGGATGCTTCTGCCTGGGCTTGGCTCTGCCCAGAAGCAGCTGCTCCCAAAGTGCTTGAGAGTGCAGCAGAAGCTGCTGCAGTCCAGGCTCAGGGAGGACCAGGGTGGTGAAGATGCAGTTTGGGAGGCTTTGGAACACAGCAGTTGCTAGAGGCTGGGGCCAGGGGCATGTCAGGCTTGGTTGGGTGCCCATGGCCCTGCTGTGCCTCATCCCATGCTGCTGCAGATGTGGTTGTGATGGTCTCATGGTCACAGCAGTTGAACAAAGCTGGAGGGACTGCTGGTGAGGGAGGGAATGTGTCTCAGAGGCAGGTTGGGTGTTGTGGTCACCAAGCCTTGCACACTTGGGCACGCTGAGCTGCAGCAACAAGACCAAGCTGGAGTTCCCCATCCCTGCGTGGCCGTGGCAGTCCCTGTGTGCCATTAACAGGGACCAGACTCAGCCCTGGGCCGTGTCCTGCACCTGGATCCTGCAGCCTGGGACAGGCAAATCTCACCCCAGCCCTGCACAGAAGGGAGCTCCTGTGCCGAGCTGCCCTTTCAGATGCAAATATCTCTTCTGAGAGCTGCAGCAGCTCCAGGGTGTCGTGGGTGAGCCAGCCAACCCCCCATCCTGTGTCATCCCTCCAGTGAAAAGTCCCCTGGAGCCCACTGGGGACTTCCTCCAGGGCCCTGCAGCAGCCTACCCTGGTGGGAGGGAGCTCTGTGGTGCAGAGGGTCCCTGGGGCATGGTGCTGCCTGGGGCAGGCAGTGCTGGATGTGCTCGTTGGGGCCAAGGCAACGGCAGTGTAACTCAGTGAGGATCTGACCCAAGGCATCGCTCCCAGTTCATCCCAGTGTGATGCTTCCTGTTCTGTCTGCCCCCTCCTTGCCTCCAGTCCAGGCACTGGGGTGCTGGTGGAGTGATCACAGAGTGGGTTGAGTTGGAAGGGACCTTCAAGATCATCCAGCTCCAACCCCCTGCCACAGGCAAGGACACCTCCCACTAGCCCAAGCTGCTCAAGGCCTCATCCAGCCTGGCCTTGAACACCTCCAGGGATGAGGCATCCACAGCTTCTCTGGGCAACCTGTGCCAGTGTCTCACCACCCTCATAGCAAAGAACTTCTTCCTAATGTCCAATGTAAATCTCCCCTGTCCCAGTTTCAAATCATTGTCCTCATCCTATCACTTCAAACCCTTGTAAAAGTTCTTCTCCAGCTCTCCTGTAGCCCCTTCAGGCTGCTCTAAGGTCTCCCTGGAGCCTTCTCTTCTCTGATGCTGGTGTCTAGACAAGCTGAGCTGCAGGCTGCTGCCTCACCTTGTGCTGGGGCTCCAGGTCCTGCAGGGTGAGAGAGTTTCAGAGGAGATCTTTGAGCCCAGCCCTGCACACAGAGAGGTTCCTCTGTGTGCTCAGACAGCCATAAATCAGCCAGAGCAAAGATCCCCAGGTGGGTTGAGGGCTGTGCTAAGCACTGGTGTGATCCAGTCTGGCTGCCCAGCAGGGCCAAGGTGTCCTTCAGCCAGCCCCAGCTTGGAGTCCTGCAGCCACAAACGTTGCTGCTGGGTGAGAGCTGTGCTGGGGAACCTCCTGGTGGGGTTCAAGCTCCTGCATGCAGAACGTTCACCATGGATCTGCAGGGCAGGGATTGTCCTGACAGGGTGAGGGTGAGGGGTGATGGTTTGAACTAAAAGAGGGAGAGTCAGACTGGAGAGAAGGGAGAAATTTCTTGCACTGAGGGTGGTGAGAGCCTGGCCCAGGTTGCCCAAAGAGCTGCCCCATCCCTGGCACCATTCCAGGTCAGGTTGCCTGGGGCTCTGAGCATCCTGCTCTACTTGAGGATGTCCCTGCTGAGTGCAGGGGAGTTGGTCTGGATGAGCTCTGAAGGTCCCTTCCCACCCAAACCATAGAACCATGGAATGTGTAGGGCTGGAAGGGATCTTTAGAGCTCACCGTGCCCAGCCCCCTGCAGTGGGCAGAGACATCTCTAACTAGAGCAGGTTGCTCTCAGAGCCACATCAAGCCTGACCTTGAGTGTCTGCAGGGACGGGGCCCCCACAAACCCACCTCTGATGCTGGTTGCTCCACGCTGCAGGGTTCCCCTGTCACCCGTACCCGGTGCCACCGCCAGTCCCTGTGCCCCACGGCAGCTGGGGAGCTCCGCAGCAGGGCAGGGAACTGCTCCGAGCTGGAGCTGGGGGAGCTGCGCGCCCCCCACCCCTGGCTGTGACAGGCTGCGCTGGCTCCTGCCTTTGCGACAGCACCCACAAGGTGGCATTGAGGCTGGCGCAGCGGTGCATGCCCTGCACGTTGCTGCACACGTGTGAGTGCGCTGGGCACAGCTGCAGAACAGCTGGATCCCTGCCATGCTGGGCACCCTCCTGCCTGTGCCGGCCTGGGAGGGCAGCACCCGGCCCCGTGCCCATGCTGGGTGCCGCCATGGTGAAGCACTGCTGGTTAAGGGGCTCCTCTCCACCCTGCTCCTGCCTGCAGAAGAGAAGGTCCTGCTGGGTCTGTGCCCTCAGCAGATGATGTGGCAGCACCGCAGACCTCTTCTCTGGGTGAGGGGGTAGGGGACAGCTGGCTCCCAACCTGTCTGGGGGCACACTTGGCTGGTGCTCAGCTGGTGCTCTCACTGAGCAGTGCAGCTCCCCAGTTGCTCATGGGCTTCCTGGGCTGATTGTCAGCTTTTGGGGCACTCCTGGGTGGCAGGAAGGCAGGGAGAGGGTAAAGCCACCCCAACAGGTCCCCACTACCTGTGAGGCAAGGGAATAGCTGGGGATAGTGACCTTGGAGAGGGAACAATTCAAACTTCAGGGGTGTGAGAGACTCTCTGCTGCGGGCTGGCAGGGAGGGAGGATCTAACCCATTGCTGGAGGTGGGGAGGGGGGAAAGGAAAGGGAGATGTAGCAGGCAGAGAGCATCCAGTGAAAGCCACCCCCCTCCCCAGCCCCTAATGCCCTGTGGCTAAGGGGGGGATTAGAGGATCAAGGGCTGCCGCTGGTTTTCCCCTCCTGGGAAGCTCACATCTCACTGCATGCCAGCTCAGCTGCAGAGGATGAAGGGTCCCTGCGTGCTGCAGGGCCTGAGCCACCCTGGTTGGGTACAGGTGAGGCCCCATTCGTGGTGCCTGGCAGCTCTGACAGGCAGAAGTAAGGCAGTGCCATAGATGAGGGCACGATGCCATTGCTGGAGGCATGGAGTTTGCAGCTCCCCAGCACCTCTGGAAGCACCCAGCTCTGCAGGCTGGGAGTCAGCCAGCCAGCAGGCTGGGGCTGGGGGCCTGAGCAGGGCTGGGGAAGGGTCCTGCCAGCCCTGCCTGAGCCATCACTGGCCCTTAGCATGGCCCAGGGGACCTAGTGGTGGCCTTTGTGCTCCGCAGAAGAAGCTGTGGGTGTTGAGCTGTTTGGCTGCTGCATCCTTTCTTAATCCTGAGGTCTAGGGGTGCTGCCTGACCCTGTCTGGGAACAAATGGGCACTGACACACACACCCCTTGCCCCCCCCTCCCGCCCTGAGAGATGCAGGATGCAGGGGGGCAACACGGTCCTGTTCGTCCCCCTTATACTGGGATGCCGTAGGGAGCACAGTCCTGGTATCCCCCCTGATGCTGGGATGCAGGAGCTGGGAGTACAGCCCCAGATGTTCCTTAGGGATGCAAGAGAGGTGGGAGGAAGGCGTGGGGGGCAGTGTGGTCCAGTCCCGTCGGTCCCGTGTGTTTGTGTGTGTGTGCCCCCCTCTCGCTCTCCACCTCTCCGTGTTGCAGTGGGGGGCAGCACGGACGCGGCTCCCCCCAGGTGATGCTGAAGCGGTGCGGTGCGGTCCTCTGCGGGTGATGCGGGGGGGGGGGGGGAAGGGACAGGGTAGCGGAGCGGGGGCGGCAGTCGTTGTGCCCCCCCCGCCGTGCTCGGTGCCAGCCCGGCATCACGTGCCGCTCGGCGGCCCCCGAGCATGCCCAGCTCCGGCTGCGCTCCGGCTCTGCTCCGGCTCCGACTCGGGCTGGGGCTGCCCGGCAGGATGCTGAGCCCGTAGGAGGCGGGGGGGGTCCCGACCGCTACCCACCCCACACGGTGAGTGCCCCCGGCTCGGTTCCTTTCCTCCCCCCTTTCCTCCTCCTCCTCCTCCTTTTCTTCCTCCTCCTCCTCTTCCTCTCAGGCGCTGCGGCGGGGGTGGGGGGAGCTAAGCAGCAGAGCATCTCCCCCCTCCCTCCCGTGAGGGACGTTTGATGTGGGGCGGGGGGGCAGTGAGCTGTGCAGGGATGATCTTTTAGGGGAGGGATCCGAGGGACTTGTGGTCCAGCCAAAGCGGGAGGGGGGGTCCCAGCCTCCCCTGGGGTGCCCCATGGTCAAAACGGGGTGCACTGTGGGGGACAGCACTACTCGGCTGCCCTGGGGGGCTGGAGGACAGGCTGTGCTTGACCCCCCCCCACACACACACATCCCCATCCCTGTTGCTGTGCTTTCGGTGAGAAGTGCGGACCCCCGGAGCTGTCTCCATGGTGTGTTTATGTGCAGTGCGCTGGCTGCAGGCTGAGGTCCCTCAGCCTGGGACCCCACAGATGGGCAGCACTGAGGCTTTAGGAGAGACTTGGCTTTCGGTGTCCCTGGCTTAGCAGCCCCAAACCTCCATGATTGTCACCTCCCCTCCAGGATGGGCAAGATACCCCCGACCCTGTGTGCTGGGGCTGATTGCCGTGGCTGGTAGCTTTGCTGAGGTCCTAGCCAGGATGGGCTGTGGTGATGGATGAAGAGGTGGTTCGTTGGATGGAGGGATGGAAGGATGAAGAGGTGGTTGGTCGGTTGAGTGTATGGCTGGAGGGAGGGATGGCTGGAGGGATGAAGGGATAAAGAGGTGTTTGGATGGACGGATGGAGCCGAGATGCCGTCTGGCGCTTCCTTAGGGACCCGAGCGCTTCCCTGGGCTTCGTAGCTCCCATCTCTCTGCTTGCTGCTTAACAGAGAGCCAGCCTCCTCCTCCTCTTCCTCCTCCTTGGTGGGGAGCAAAGGAGAACCGCCTGGAGGATGCGTGTCACTGCGAGATGCTCTTCTTGCTTGCCCCCCCTGCACGGAGGTGTCTGGCGGGGCTGGAGACGAGGCGCCAGCCGCAGCCGCTACCCCGAGCACTCAATCGCAGCTTTGTTGCGCCGCGGAGGGGCCGGAGGGAGCAGGCTCTGAGCCATCACATGATGGGGCACGGTAAATACACCACGAGTCCGTCAAACCCCAGCCCAGGAAGGGGCTGGCTGGACTGATCACCCTGGGCCACCCTCCTGCAGGTCTTGGTGCGGGGACACCCAGCTCCGGCCGCTCCGTCCCTCTGCAGAGGGAGGTCCAACCCTGCCAGCACCTCTTTGGAGGGTCTTTGCCATGCTCTGTGGGCCGTGGTGTGGCGTGGGAGGGCAGAGCGTTGTGTGCCTTGGTTTGCTCTGTGCCTCCTGGCCCTGCCATCCTGCCCGTGACGTGCGCCGCGGTCCCCTGGGTGCAGGGGGGCTGGCTCCCCGCTTCCAGATGGCTGCTGGAGCCGCCGTCTAATCCCTCCGTGCTGGGAGGAGAGAGGGAAGCTGCAGTGGGGAGGGGACATGTGGCCATCCCAGGGTGTGGAGGGGTGCGGGCAAGTCTGCCAGGGACCGGGCACAGCAGGAAGTGGGGGTGGCATTTGCTGGGGGAGAGACAGATCCTGCCAGGCAGGCGTGAGGTGCTGCTCCGCAGCTGGCAGGCAGCAGCACCCTTTGGTTTCTCCCACTTCTCCACAGCAAGGGTGGCTGCATCCTGCTCTACATCCATCCCCAGGGCTGGAGCAGGGCCTGCAGGTGCTGCTGGCCACACCACTGCTCCCAGCATGGCTCAGCCTGTAGTGCACAGCCACTCAACTGTGGCAGCTCCAGGTCCTTCCCCTGAACCCTGCTGGCCTTTCCTCATGGATAACCACAGCTCCTGTCCTGCTCCAGTCTTCCCTGGTCCTTGGCCCTGCTTTCCTTTGTGTCCCTTTGTTCTCTTCCTCCTCACAGAAGCCATAACTGGGGCTCACCCATCCCCAATACTCACCCTGAGCCACCTTCTCAGGGACTAGAGGCAGGATTAGGTCCCTGAGAGGGAGGGTGGACAAGGCATTAAAATTCTTGAGCGTCTGCTAAAAATCACATGGTGGGCACAAAGCTTGGCCCCTCTGCCTGGTCTGTGGCAGCCCTGGTACCCCCAGCTCATGCTGGGAAGCCCAGCAAGGCATGGGCCACCAGCATCCTGCTGGCCCTGAGCACTGCATCACTCTGCACCCCTGGCGAGGAGACAGGAGGCAAAGCCAGGCATGAGGGGGTCCTCCAGGCAAACCCCAGGATGAGGCAGGCTCCTGCCTGGATTTGGGTTGCTGGGCCAGCAGTGCCCTTGCTGGAAACCGTGTTTTCCTGCTGAGTTCCCATAGAAACCAGCAGGAGCAGCCACTGGGCTGGCAGGGATGAGGGAGAGGAAGGACAGGCAGGAGCAGGCAGGAGGGTGAGCTCCACGCCTGGCGTTGCTGAGATGAAGCAGCTGCACCAGGGTGAAGCTTCCCCCCCACCGTGGTGAAGATGCAGCAAGCATCATCCTGCGTGCCAGCTCTTCATGCCACGGGGTGTGTGTGCCCTGCAGCCAGGCCTGGCATCAGGCACAAACACCAGGCTTGATGAGCAGCGTGGGATTTAATCCTGGCAAGGCTGCTGAGGCTGCCTGACCCCACAGCACCCGAGCAGGGTTTGGGGGGGTTGTTTTTCTGCTCCTTGGGATGAGGCAGGGCTGGGGATTTCTCCTGCCTGGCTTTGCTGGCTGGAGGGGAAAGCTTGGAGCCTTGGCTGCTGCTGGCTCTGGCAGGCAGCTGTAGTAGCATCCCCCTTCTGTTTTCCTTTAGCTGAAACACGATAATCCGCAGCAGGCAGAAATAGTGCATTGAGGAATCTGCTGTCTCCTCCTCAGCCTCCTCTCTTCCAGGCATCTGGCAGCTCTGCACCCTCCTGAGGAAGCTCCTGCTCCCACACAGCTCCTGCCCACCACAGCGTGGGGCAAAGGGGTGCCTCGTGCCCTGCCAGCCCTCCTCACCAAAAACACCTCCAGTTTCATAGAATCATTAAGGCTGGAAAAAGCCCTCTAAGGTACTCCAGTCCAACCATCAACCCAGCACCTCCATGCCCACTTAGACCACGTTCCCACGTTCAGTTTTGGGCTCCCCAGTTGAAGAGGGACAGGGATNTTTATCCTCATTTCCTGGCACGGCAGGAGAGTACCCCCCCAGTATGGGCTGATGGACAGATGGGAAAGGAGAGGTGACCAGTAGGGAGAAGGAGGGCAGGAGGCAGAGTATCCTGAGCCCCCCAGAACCCTACCTGCTCCTTCCAGCATCCAAAGCTCAAGACAATCATTGAATCATGGAATAGTGGGGGTTGGATGGGACTGAATTCAACCCCTGTGCTAAGCAGGCTTGCCTAGGGCAGGTCACACAGGAGCACACCCAGAGGGGTCTTCAAAGTCTTCAGAGAAGGAGACTCCACAACCTCTCTGGGCAGCTGGTTAAAATCCTAGGAATGGCTTCTTTCAGTGCAGGCCAAGTTGGTGCCCTCTTGGTTCCTGGTTTTTAATTCCAATTTTTACTCAGCAGCAGCAGCACAAAGAGCCTGGTTAGAGCCCACAGCGAGGGCAGCAGCCACGGGGTGAGGTTGCTCTGGCCATGGCATGTAGGGAATCAGGTTGGATGGTTGGCAGTGGTGGGTTGTGCCCTTAATCTGTGAACTCCCCAAAGCTCTTTAATAAAGATTCAAAGTCACCAACTTCTCAATTAAGGGATGAGACAGCTCTTGATCCCTCTTTCTGGGTCAGCTGGAGAAAGGCCATTTAAAACCTCGCCGATTGCTTCCCTTTGATGTTTCCAGAGGAGGAGACTCCCCGACTGAAGCCCTGGCCAGTGTGTGCTGTGCAGGAGGGAGGGTGGCTTGGCCACCTCCGAGGAAGGACTTGCAGCCTGCAGTCCAATCCTGCCTGTTCCTGACTCCTGGGAGAAGCTTTCTCTCCTCCTTTAAACTGGATGTTAGGAGGAAGTTCTTTGCAGTGAGGCACAGGTTGCTCAGGGAGGTTGTGGAGCACAGAATCACCCAACGTGATCAAAGATCACGTTGGGTGATTCTGTGCTCCACAACCTCCCTGGAGGTGTTCAAGGGTCATCAAACCTGCTCCTGGATGGATGCCCATGGGTGGTCTGCACCCTGCCAGGCCCTCCCGGCTCTGTAGGGTGCTTCTAACCCTCTGTTTACCTCAACAACAGCTACTTGCATGAGTGTTAATTGCAGGAGCTGGCAAGGCACTAATTAGGGGATAATGAGACAGCTTTTGTGCACGCCTGGCATCGTGTCTGCAAGCTCCCTGCTCCAAAGCCCCTATGTCATGTTGGTGATGCCCTGCCTTGTGTCTTTGATCTCCCTGTGCCACATCTGTGGTTTTCCTCTGCCATGTGCCTCTGGTTCTTCTCCCTGCCTGCCCCTCTGCTCCCCCTCTCTGCTCCAGCCCAGGGCAGCTGAGGCATTTCTTCCACCACCTCAGGTCTCCAAAGTGCTGCTTAGTGCTTCTCTGGTTATTTAAAGAGGAGGGGTCCCTATGCCTGAGCCCTTCACTGGTCATTAAGTGGCCCCCAGAGGTTTTTCAGTGCAGCCTGTTGTTCTCAGAGCAGGGAGGCAGGATCTGGCTGATGCAGGGCTTGGGCTGAGCCCTCCACTGTTGCTGCCACCCTTCCTCATCCTCATTGTGTCACCAGCCTCCGGAAAACCAGGGCGAAGGCCTAGGGGTGGGAACTGGAGCTTGTCCCCTGTGGTTTGCTCCATAACCTGGCACCCATTTTCCTCCTGCTGCCACTACTGGCAGGGCCACTTGTGCCTGCTGGGCAGCAAGAGGTTGTTGTCCCTCTCTGCCTGCCTGCAGGACAGGGAGATGGTGATTCCCTCCAAGGCTTCCTTACCTAGCGCTGGCAGCAGCTCAGTGCCACCAAAGCCTGGCACCTTGTGCCAGCTGCTGGCAGCTAGCTAAGGGTCACAGGCTCACAGGATGCCAGGGGTTGGGAGGGACCCAAAGTTATCATCCAGNTGAGTCACCCCACGTTGGAAGCAGGCGTGTGGCTGCCACGTGGTGAGGGCACTGGCACCAACATCCCCAGGCTCATCAGGGACTGGGCTGAGTGGGAGACGCCTCTGTGGGTGCAGTTGGGCTGGGAGCACTACTCCTGCCCCAGAGATCTGGGGGGTAATGTGCTGTGGGCAGGCTCCCAGCCGTGGCTGGCACCCAGCAGAACAGCCAAGACCAGTCTGGCAGTGCCAGCAGCACTCCCAGCCCGGCTGGGCCGGTTCTGCTCCAGCTGGCGTGGCCAGCCCCATGCTCAGCCCTTCCTGGAGCACCCACTGGGTACCTGACCTGCTGCTCACCCAGTGGCTGTTGGGCTTGGCACCCATCTTGGGGTGTTGGCTCCCCAAGGGGACTGTGCTTGGTACTGGATGAGGATGGGCTGTGTGTGCCCTCAGGGGAGCCAGCGCTGGGCACAGCATCCTGAGGGGTGGAAACAGCTTTAAAATTCCCTCCCATTGCCATGGTCCTCAGGGCTCTCAGCCTCTCCTCACCACAGGGATGTGCCAGTCCCTTCACCATCCTCCTAGCCTCACTTGGACTCTCTCCAGTATCCCCCTGTCCCTCTTGGACTGGGGAGCCCAGAACAGGACACAACGCTCCAGATGTGACCTCACCAGGCCTTGGCACATCCTCCAAGGTGGCTCAGCTCCTGCTCCAGGCTTCCACTCTGCCCTTTCACCCTCGTGCTCATGGAATTACCATCACTGGGCAACCTGTTCAGTCTGGAGAGGAGAAGGCTTCGAGGTGACCTTCTTGTGGCCTTCCAGTATCTGAAGGGGNGAGGTGTTTAAGGCCAGGCTGGATGAGGCTGTGGGCAGCCTGATCTAGTGTGAGGTGTCCCTGGGCATGGCAGGGGGGATGGAACTGGCTGATCCTTGTGGTCCATTCCAACCCTGACTGATTCTATGATTCAGTGACTCAGTGATTCTGTGATTCTGTCATTCTGTGATTCTGTGATTCTATGATTCAGTGATTCAGTGATTCTATGATTCTGTGACTCTATGACTCTATAACTCTTTGATTGTATGATTCTATGACTCTGTGATTCTCTGATTTTATGATTCTATGACTCTGTGATTCTCTGATCTGACTGAGGATGCTCCTGCTGATTGCAAAGGGAGTTGGACCAGATGACCTCTGGAGGTCCTTCCCAACCCCAGACCATTCTGTGATTCTGCCACCTGTGCCCCTGACCTCTGGAGGTCCCTCCCAACCCCAGACCATTCTGTGATTCTGCCACCTGTGCCCCTGAGCAGCTGCTCTTGGGGCCAGGCTGGCTGCTGGCACCTGCACCTCGAAGGGTTCAGCTCTGCCCCCCTCTTGCTCTAAGGGTTCCCCCAACACCAGCCCCCTGCTGATGCTCTCAATCTCATTTTCTCAGCCTTTATTCTTCCAGAGAATTTTAAATTGGGGCTGCAGCCTCGGGGCCCAGAAGGCAAGATCAGGAGATAGAGATCTGCCGGTTTCACCCAAGCCTGCTCATTTTACACCTAATTTCCTGCTGCCAGCCTCCCAAATTTGGGATGCTGGGGGCTGGGAGGACCCTGGGCTGGTGGTTTCTGGCTCCTCTCCACCTTGCTGCTCTTCCTGCACTGCCTTTGCCAGGTTTGCTGTGTGAGTGCAGGGATTTTTTCCCCCTCCTTTTTGTTGCTTTTAGTTATGTTTCTTTATTTTTTTCCTTTCTTCCTTTTTTTCTTTCCCTTCTTTTTTCTTTTTTTTTTTTTTGTGTGGTAGTGTTTTTTTTTCTTTTTTCTTTTTTTCCCTCCTTTTTGTTCTTTTTTGTTTTATTTTCCTGGGTTTTGGTCCTTTTTTTTTTTCTTTTTTTTTGTGTTTTTTTTTTTCTTTTAACCTCCTTTGCATGGTGAGATTCCCCCCTCCCCTTTTTTCTTTTTCTTNTTGCATGGTGAGATTCCCCCCTCCCC
>WBNM01012577.1:0-15544 GCA_013399055.1 Ramphastos sulfuratus
GCTGGATGTGGCACCATTCACATTCTTGATTTCTACCTGGATTAGATGCAGAGGTATGAAGTTGTGTAAGAATTTGTCCTCAGGGCAGCAAAACCCAACAACATTCCAAAGGATGTAACAGATCCTAGCAACACTACCATCAGCATAGGAATTCATTACCTAAGTTACAGATACTTGAATGGATATAATCTTCAGATAAGAATAACAAAATTAAGAGAGAATTGAGTTTGCTTATGTGGAGTTTATGTGGAAATTAGGATGATTTTTTTTTTTTTTTAAATAGAGAATGTGGTTTCCAGGTGTCATTTACACATTTTTTAAAAACTAATTCCCCGTTCTATTTTTTATGGTAAGTAGCAAAAATAAACTTTAGGAAGGGTGGATGAAATTCACACATTTGTTAGTCTCAAATTGTGGGATCCACACCGTGAACACTCAAATCATGCCAAAGTAACCTTGCCGCTTTTCAGTGGTCACCTGGACTAATCTGAAAGCAAAGATTTTCCAGATTTGAGTTTGTTTTGAGGGAAAATTAAGAAAAACCAGCATTGCAAAAAAAAGTTTGGTGCTGTTAGAAAAAGAATTGTGTTCTGGAGAAAGTAAATCATCTGGAGTCAAAATGGAAGCATATTTTCCATTGCTTCTCCCATTGCCCAAGTTTCCAGTAAATTGCCTGTTAAGACAGTGTTTTATGACCTTTTTATGTGGCTTTGGTAGCATTTCCCACACTTAACTTCATCACATCTAATTTTACTGCAGCAACATGAAAATGTAATTGCCATAAAGAAAAGTATTGTCATAAATACATCTTCTCACAATCTGAAAATGTTGAAGTAGGATAAGCAGGCCAACAGAAGGAGTTTTCTTGGCACTCAGAGGCAAGGCACAAACACTAAACCCACAGGAAAAGCTAAGAGCTTACGTGTGAATGACAGAAAAAGGGGCAAAACTTCAAAGGACTTCATTTTAATTTTTCCTCCATTCTTTTGTTCACTTCTTACCCATTTTCCTAGATATCCAGAACAATTGTGTTTTCACCATCACAGAATCCCAGCATCCCAGCACGATGGTGAGTGGAAGGGACTTCTGGACATCATCCAGTCCAACCACCCTGATAAACCAANCATATTGTGCTAAGCTGTAAATAGAGCTTCAGTCCTTAACTTCCATCTGGCTGAGTTCTAGTCTGGGTCATTTTACAAAGTGTAGGGGGGGCAGGTAACTCCCAAACCATCACACCCCTCATCCTTTCAGTGGCCACCACTGACAAGAGACTGGTTCCATCGTCTTGACCCCTACCCTTTAGCTCCTGCTGAGCATTGAGAAGATCCCCTCTCACTCCCTGTCACTCTCCTTTCCTTTGCTAATATCAGCAACCTCATGAGCCAAAGTGACATCAAAAAGACAAGAATGACATCAGCAAAACAGATAAAGAAGAAATTAGCTTTAACCATACAGGATGTGAACTTTCAGTGTTAGTTGCACTGCAACATCACTAAGAAGAATTGCCTGATTGGACTGCTAAGACTTTAACTAAGCTAGCAATAAATTCTCAGATTTGCATCCTTAGGGCCACATAAACTGCAACAAACTGATGGAAAACTCCAGCAATGTGATCTGTAAACTGAGTGCAACAAACTGATAACAGACTGGCAGCAAATGCAACACTCACACAGACAGTTCAAACTGAGCACAACGAACTGGCAGCAGCCATAACAGATGAACTTTCAGGGTACAAAGCACCTTCTCTGTAGGGCCACCACTGAAGTACTTACAGTAAGAGAAATCCCAGTTCCTTCTCCACTCCAGGCAGGGCAGCAACTCCGAGGGGCAGGCTTTCCTCTTCTCATGCTGCCCCTTCATCAGTAAGACTCCAGCTCCCCGATCATTCTCCTGGCCCTTCTCTGGACACTTTCCATTCTGTCCATATCTTTTTTGCACAACAGGGACCAAAACTGCAGGCAGAGCTCCAGCTGACCAGCACTGTGCATTCCCCTGCTTTAGCAAGGCTGTTGGACTGGATGATGTCCAGAGGTCCCTTCCAACCCCCACCATGCTGGGGGATTCTGTCATTCCGTGATTGATGTCATCAGGTTATTCTCAGGTTTTTAACATCTGTGTTTCTGTCTCTCTGACTTCACTGCCATGTATATTTGTGCCACAGTTTCTTTCATTTGTCATGCGTGCCACTCCTTATCAAGCAAAGGTTCTTGATCTTTTCAATCTTGCTTCACACAGGAATTCCATACACTCCCAATCAGTTTGAAGGATCTGAGTGACAAACAGATGTTACAGGTCAGCAGAGCTAATGATTGACTCTAAGCTGCTGCTGCTTCATGATCACCCATGCTCTCTGCACACCATCCCTGAGCTGAGGACACATCAGGGTGATAACTTTGTCAGTCAGCCCATGTTACTCCATCTCTGCATGTCAAGCAGGCCTCTGATTCATATCTCTAAATGTCTCTTACATCTCTTGCATAGTTTGGAGATGGAGAGGCCTTGACTGAACATAGCCATTCTAGAGCAGGCATATTTTTATAGAGTTATTACAACAGTATCTTCTATACCATTTCTCATCCCATGCATTAAGAAGCTCAGCATCATATCAGATTTTTAATCACAGCTGAAAAATGAGTAGATACCTTCAGAGAAGTCTCCACAAATTACTGTCTTGATTGCTTCTTGAATATGGTCTCAGAACACATGCTTAATGCCCTGAGCTTCATATCAGAGACAATTCATCTCAGAGCAACGAGGAAATTTAGAAATGTGAGTTACATTTTTCCTCTCCCAAGCACACCAATGCAGCTTTGGGTGAAGACTTGAGCCATTTGATAAGGATCTCAATTACCTGAGGAGGTCTGTAGCTGATCAAGAAATAGTTTTTTCTGCTGCCTGGCAATAAGTTAATATGCCAGAAAGAAGCTTCACCTCTTCTTAGAATGAAGTGTCACTAATTGGTACACAACAGAAGGGCTGCACAAACTCCTGAGGGTAATTACTGCTGGCTGGTGCTGACTCCAGTCCTGGAAGGGCAGCAGTGTTGCCCATCTGCCCTTTCTGAACTGTAGGTCCTTGCTGTAAGCCCTGTGTTTATAAAGTGAACAGCTGGAGCAGACTCACAGAACTGCTCTGTTCTGAGGGTTAAAAATGAGCATTTTAATAAACATCACTAAATCCAGGAAGTAGCAGGGTTTCATTCTTGGGCAAAGTGCAGCTGAGTTAATTTCCACCACTCAGAAAAAGATTGCATTAAAATCATAGAATGACAGAATCAGAGAATGGTTTGAGTTGGAAGAGACTTCCAAAGGCCATCTAGTCCAACCACCCTGCAGTCACCAGGGACATCCTCCACTAGATCAGGTTGCTCAGAGCCTTGTGGAGCCTGACCTTGAATAGATCCAGGGATGGGGCCTCAGCTACTTCCCTGGGCAACCTCTCCCAGTGCCTGAGAACCGTTTCTAGGATGAAATCCTTCCTAATATCCAGCCTGAACCTCCCTTGCCACAACTGGAGGCCATTTCCTTGTGTCCTGTCACTTGTTGCTTGTGAGAAGAGACCAACTCCCACCTCACTCCAACCTCCTTTCAGGAAGTTGCAGAGCAATGAGGTCTCCCCTAAACCTCATCTTCTCCAGACTAAACAACCTCAGTTCCCTCACAAGCCTTGTGTCCAAGACCTTTCCCCAGTTTTGTTGTCTTCTTTGGAGACCTGCTCCAGCCCCTCAATGTGCTTCTTGAAGTGAGAGGCCCAGTATTTGAGGTGTGGCCTCCCCAGTGTCAAGCAGGAGGAACTCTTTGTTGTGAACCCTTTGTAAAGCAATGCATTCTTTCAGTAGCTTTACTGCAATTCCATTTTAATTTGTTTTTTAAGTAACATCCTTGCTACAATGCATCTTGAGTGGTGTGATGGCAAGGTAAAAGTAATGAGAACACTTTTCAGAGTTGCACACCACTACTCCCGTTTCAGAGCAGTGAGGTAAAATGATCTATGGACATAAGCTAGAGGTAAAAAGAAAATGAGTGCATATTTTAAATCAGAAAAAAACCCAGTAGTATTCAGCTACTATTCCATTAGCTTTCATCTTTCCTTCATTAAATGGCTTTGGAAAGGCACCTTAAAAAGAATGGTGCTCTGAAATGCTTGTACTGTTCAGAAAAAAGAAGGACACTTCATTTTTCACGATGCTAATTATTTTGTCTCTGGTTCCATTTTGTGCAGGAGAGAGCACAGGAAGCCTGTGGAAGAAGTTTCGATCACTAACTTCACTATGTCTCAGGCAAGGATGTCAGAACATAATTTTTCCATGGGCTAAAAACTTCATAGCTTTGTAACTTGGATGGGGATGCAATTATCCATATTCTGTGGCATGATAATGACCATTGCTAAAGCAAGCCAGGTCATGAAGTCCTGTCAAGCATCCAGCAGGCACTGTGTTTTAAGCTTTTTGAGACCTGCAGGAGGCTGCTGGTAGAAACTCACAGTAAGGTACAGACATGCACAAAGTGGAGGGAGAGGATGAAACAAGCCATTGGAGATTACACTTAACACTGCTTCACCAGGCTGGGCTACTGTGTCTAAAGACCACTCGGAAAGTGGAAGGGAGGAAACTCAAAGAAATGGATCGGTTGTTCACAGGAAGCTCAGTTTTATTTGAACATAACCTAGGGAATGAAAACCATCTTTGTGTGGATAGGTTTAAAACCTTCCTTAGTACCTAACTCCACTCATTTTCAACAGGATAAGAAATCAGGAGCATATCTAAAGTGTTGGCTGTCATCCACAAAGTGTCACAATCCAATAAAGACATCAACCTCCTGTTCTCCTTTCTGCCATGCCTCGTTGTCAGCATGAAGGAGGAACAGAAGAAACTTTTCAGGATTAACAGCAGCAAAGTTACTGAATTCAGTCCAACTCCACAAGAAAAGCTCTCCAAGGTGCTGTGCATGCAGGGGCCCAACACACTGAGTTGGAGCAATCATGTGCCAGGAGCCTGTCTGTGGAACAAAAGTGATTAATGGAAGAACTTAGCTGATTTGACCATTAGAAGATGATCAGAGTGATTCCATACAGGGCAGCAGTGCTGGGTTGCTAGCAGAGCTCCTTTGCAGAGCTGAATCAATTCATTGTTTTCAAATTCACAGCTAAGAGTTGTAATCCACTCAGGAGTGCAGAACAGACTGAAAGCTTCCCAAACTATGTAATTAATATTATTGCTAATGCACCACCACATTTGATGGAGTTAGCTTCTCCTGATTTAGCCCAAAGAAAACGTGTTTTGACATAAGATTCCTGAAAACCTGAACACTCAGAGCAGAGTTTGACATGTGAAAAGCAATTAGTGTGTGATTCATTAATCTTGTGTTGAATGGTGGACGGCTCACGGCTGGGTGGAATTAAAAATAGAGAGAAGAAATTAACATGTTTATGGGTTATCAGCATGCACCGAGCCACTGCTGCCCTCCTGCTTTTCCAGATGATTTGATTGTTCACATCAAGGAAATTGGGAACCCTTCAGGTCTTGCAGCAGCAGCAGAAAAACTCTGTCCAGGAAAAATCCTGATTATAAAATGTTCCCTTCCTTGCTCTTATTCTTACTTTCTATGTTAATCTGCTATATGGATTAGTGTGTCCAGGTAGCCAAGAAAGCCAGTGGAATCCTGACTTGGGTCAGAAACACAGTGGCCAGCAGGAACAGGGAGGTGATCATCCCCCTCTGCTCAGCAGTGGTGAGCCCACACCTTGCTTTGCTGAGTTCTGAGCCCCTCTCTACAGGAAGGACATTGAGGAGCTGGAGCATGTCCAGAGAAGAGCAGCGAAGCTGGTGAAGGGCCTGGAGCACCTGGGCTACAAGTTGTAGCTGAGGGAGCTGAGGTAGTTCAGTCTGGAGAAGGCGAGGCTGAGGGGAGACCTCATCACTCTCTACAGCTACCTGAAGGTAGTCCTTCTTGGTGACAGGAGCAGAGGAAATGGTTACCAGATACACCAGGGGAGGTTCAGGCTGGATATTAGGAAATACTTCTTCCCTGAGAGGGTTCTCAAATATTGGAACAGGCTGCCCAAGGCAGTAGTGGAGTCACTGTCTCTGGGGGTGTTCAAGCAGCGTGTGGACCTGGCACTTAGGGACATGGTTTAGTGTTGACCCTTCAACTCTGGGTCAGAGGTTGAACTGGATGATCTTGAAGGTCTCTTCCAACCAGATATACTCTGTATTCTCAAGAGAAAAAAAAAAAATTATATGTAAGAACCAAACTGCCTTCAGAAACTCAGATTACCTGGAGTATTGATTTGCTTCCTCTCTCTTTCTAGAGAGTGTCAGAAGAAATCAGTAGCCCAAAGTAAGTCATGAAATATTTAGCAGGATGGAGTCATATTTCTGTAATGTTGATCACAGGTGCAGACTAATGGTACTTCAGCTCTAGGAGAGGAAACATTCTTGTCAAGATTTTGTGTGTTTGTTCATGTTGCTTAATTTCAGCATTCTAGCAATGTCTGTTTCGCTTTGTGAACAAACTTTGCTATGATGCATTCTACATTTAATCAGACGAAGCTAAAACTTCAGACTGATGTCACCATTCTTTGTCATCAGTATCATCAAAATAAACTATCAGTTGGAAAATAAACATGGACCAAAGGCTGATATTTATAAACAGAATGATTCAAGGTATCAAAGTTCTCTGCTGGTGCAAATGCTCTGAGAATTTTTTCACCATTTTTCCCTGACTGAACCCAAACCAGTCAAGAGTGAGCAAAGTATTATTGTGAGTAGACTGCACAGTGTCTTGACAGACATCAACTGGGAAGTTACACAGCTGTCCTGGTTTCACCTAGAGCAAAACTGATTCTGCTCAGTGTTGTCACTTCCCAGCTCAGGCTCTGCTCAGTGAGGTACTTTGTGAAATTCTGGGCAAGTCTGCACAGCCAGGGCCTGCTTCTAGCAGGCAGAAGCTGTGAGGCAGAGTTTCTGCCAAGGGATGGGCTTCAGAATGGCTCTGCCTGAGACTTGCTTCTCTGAACACCAAAGGGCACTGGCACAGCTCATGCCCCACCTTGGGGGCAGGAAGGCAGAGGTGGCACCTGTGGGAGAAGCAGACAGGACAGGTGACCCTCAACTGCCCAACAACGGATTGCATCCCATGGATGGCATCTTCAGGAGCAAGCTGAGGGATCACCAGGGTCAAGCCTCTTCTTAAATGGCTGATGCCTCAGAAAGACTCTGCCTCTTCTGCCTTCCATCCTGGGGAAACTGTCTGATTAATGGTTATAATCTTGTAGTGAATTTCTCACACCTAAACAGAGAATAACCTGCTCTCACTGCAGTCACTGATATATTTTGTATGCCAATCAGAACAAGGCACAGTTCTTGCAGCCCTGAGAACCAAACTAATGAGTGAAAATCTTCATGTCTAAAATTGTACAGGGCTGGCAAAGTTGAAAAGCAACTGTTTGAGCCTGATTTGGATGGGAATTAATTCGATGAGGTAGGAATTATAAAAATGTAGTTATTTTTATTTTCCTGAAAGCCCCATCCCAAAACTATATATAAAACTAGTTAAATCTTATTTACAGGTTCTACTTCGGTCGAGAATTTCCACAAGGATGCTTATGGGCAAATTGGATAATTTGGGAAAGGATAGTTTGGATAGTTTGGATAGTTTGGGAAAGGTTGGACTTGATGATCTTTGAGGTCTCTTCCAACCTTGCTTATACTGTGATACTGTGTGATACTGTGAAAAATGGAAAAAGCTGAGCCACAAGATAGCCTTACCCCACTTATAAAATCAAGAGGCATAGCAGAGAGCCTAGGGAAAGGCTGATTTACACGTGGAAGGTGGAGTAGGATTTCAGAGACACTCCCCGGGTTTCCTTTGCAGCAACCTCTGGAACTGCAAGTCATAATCCACAGGGCTTTAGTCCAACACACATAAAACCTGTAGGGGAACATTCTGTATTAACTGGACATGTGAGCAATCCAAGCTGTGCTAACTGCTAATTGTAAGCTGAATTTTCACAGTCTACATGAAAAGTTTATCTAAAGGGCAAGGACACACAGGCTACAGCAGCCTGCAGAAGAACTACAACAACAGGAGATTCAAACCAAAGCAAGGGGCGTTTTGAACAGGTAAAGATGCACCAAGTGCTTGGTTCTCTCACACCTCGTGCCTTAATGACTTACACCAATTAGAGAATTCCACGATAGTTTGCATCAGGGTGATTTGGGCCAGCTGCTTGGGGCAACAGCTTGTCCCTTAATGATTTGGACCAATTGCTTTGTAATGGGCTGGCCCGAACAGTCTGTTGGAAGAGGATATAAATACATGTTTATATTCAATAAATTGGCATTGCTTGGATTCTCGAGGTCTGTGGAAATGGGTTGGACTTGATGATCTTTGAGGTCTCTTCCAACCTTGCTTATACTGTGTGTGATACTGTGTGTGTGATATTGGTCTGTGTGTGGCTCTGTCCAGAAGCTCTTGCCAAAGAAGTCTGCTTACAAAAACCCACCAAAGTCAAAAGTGTCTGCAGACACAGCTTGCATCAGGCAGATCTCATGGAGCGACAGGGAGAGCCGCACTGCTGGTGTGTTTCTGCAAACAGCGGCACTTTACGGCAGAGGCAGAGTCCTTCCAGCTTGGGGTAGCAAGCAGGAAACCAGGATACGCTGGGCCCGAGGAGCGCTGGGTCTGGGTGCCACAGGCAATTCCCTCAAGTGGACCTAATGTGCTTGCCAGAGTCGCAGGACTTGCACAGGAGCCGTGGAGCTGCATGCGAGCATGTGGGACTGTGCGACAGCTGAGCCTGCTTTTTTCTTCACTCTTTTAAATCTTTCCTAGACAATGCGTCCAGTGCCAACATAAACTGGGCACGGAGAATCCAGCCAATCACAATCCCAGACTCTAGCGTGGGCTATCCCACAAGGCAGTACACGTGTGGGAAAAGGCACCTTTTGCCATTCCCCATTCAAGCCCACAAGGGCGGGGGAAGGGAAAGCAGTTTCGCACCTTCTTCTTCCCCCATTCAAACCTCCACTGATGGAGGGGAGGGAAGGGAGTTTGGTGTGCCCCACAACATAGATCAAGAGTTAAACAAGAGTTAAAGAAAATAAGAGAGATGAATGCAGGACATCCCTCAAGGATGCATTCAGAAAAGCAGGAATATTTTTGGTTTATCTTCACGTACCACAGTCACCCTTCAGCCAAGGTCACACAAAGTCTCCTAGGTAAAAGCAGCTCAGAGTAATATGAATAATAATGTCCAGAGCATCCAGAATATATTTTAAAATAAAATAAAACAAACACCGAAGAACAAAAACCAAGATTCCAAAATACCAAGAAAGCCTGGAGGTTAATGGGATTAGAGATGGGAGTGATAGGATTAGTGCCTGTGCCTGCTGAACAGTGTCACTCTATAAGCACAGATCATGTTCTGAAACAGAGACTCAGACACAGCCTATTCCCCAGCACCCATTCTGAGCCAAGCTCTGCTCTAATTGCAGGCAGTGGGAATTCTCAGGCAGTGAGAAAGCCAAAAAGAATAGAATAATTACAATCCAGATGTAAGGTACTGGGGGGAATAGCTGCCAATTAGACAGCCAGCTTTTAGGAAGGGTCATAATATTGTTCTTGGCAGATGAGGCAACAAAGATTTGTGTCATGTTAGAGTATAGCTGGTTTACACTTCTGTTCCAGACCACCTATGGTTCTTTTGGGGTTAGTCATTGGTGCTCAGAAGTACGTTCCAGTAGGTACATTGGCTCCAAAGCAAAGGAAAGGCTGAGAGACCTGGGGCTGTTTAGTCTGGAGAAGAGAAGGCTGGGAGAGGATCTTATAAATGTCTACAAATATCTGCAAGTTAGGTGTTTCCTCAACACGAGGAGAAACTTCTTTCCTGTGAGGATGCTGAAGCACTGGAACAGACTGCACAGACAGGTTGTGCAGTTTCTCTGGACACTTTCAAGACCAATCTAGATGTGTTCGTTTGTGGCCTGCTCTAGGTGATCCTGCTTTGGCAGGGGGGTTGGACTAGATGACCTCCAGAGGTCCCTTCCAACCCCTTACTTTCTGTCATTCTGTCATTCTGTGAATAGCAATACAAGGAATATGTAAACCAGAAGAGGTGTGAAACCACTGCCATGATCTGGATCTGAGATAGCATAGGTATCTACCCACTGAAGGATGTCTTGTGTCAGCACAAAATACGGTTAAGGAAAGAAAAAGATGGTCTGACCTCGCAGAAACAAAAAACGGTAGTACAGTCTATCCATATTGAAGTCTTCAGTCTAATCAATTCCTTCTGAGTGGTCAGAAGGGACCTCTGGAGATCACCCAGTCCAACAACCCTGATAAACCAGGGGCACCCACAGCAGTTTGCCAAGGATCACAATGCCCAGGTGGGCTTGGAATTTCTCCAGAGGAGGAGATTCCACAACTTCTTTGGACAGCCTGCTCCAGGGCTCCAGCACACTAACAGTAAAGAAGTTTCTCCTCCTGTTCAGATGGAGCCTCCTGGGTTCCAGTTTGTGCCCACTGGCCTTTGTCCTATCACTGGGTACCACTGAAAGAGTCTGGCCTCACCTTCTTACTTCCTACCCTTTAGCTTTTCCTGAGCATTGAGAAGATCCCCTGCAGGCTAAACAACTCCAGGGCTCTCAACCTTTCCCCCTCACAGAGATGATCCAGGCCCCTCAGCATCTTTGTAGTCTCCACCAGACTCTCTCCAGCAGATCCCTGCCCTTCCTGAGCTGGAGAGCCCAGAACTGGACACAGTACTCTAAATGTGGCCTCAGCAGGGCAGAGTAGAGGTGGAGGAGAACCTTCCTTGACTCTTGGTCACACTCTTCCATTGGCCTTCTTTGCCATGAGGACACACCACTGGCTCATGGTGAGCTCATTATCCACTAGCACTCCCAGGTCCTTCTCCCCAGAGCTGCTTTCCAGCAGGCCAGCCCCTCACCTGTAGTGGTGCAGGGGATTGCTCCTCCCCAGGGCTATTGCTCACGCCTTTTACATTTCCTACCTATCCATGGGACAGAGCCACAGGCTTTGCTAGTAGGAAATACAAAGCAAATAAGTTGAAGGTAATTTCCAAATCCTTTTGCAGTTCTGTAGATGTGACCACAGAGCACAGCCGTGTTCTGGTGGCTGCGCTGTGGTTCAGAGGGAAGTGCTCTCCAAGTGACATAATTGAAAAGTGATGGCTAGTTTGTTGTGTATCCATTATCTTCATTTGACCAGAGGGCTCTGGAGAGGGAATTGCACTGCCCATTCACTGCCTACTCAGCAAGAATTCATCTTTTTTTTTTTTTTCCCCCTTGCTAGAGCCTAGAATCAGATGAATCCTTTAAAAAGCATGTAATAAATGCAGCTCAGGCCTCCAGAGACTCATTTTTGCCCAGTAGTTCGAAAATAACTATCTTCAACTGAATTAAAAATGGCTCAAAATACATCATGACATTCCAAAATATTGAGCTGGGTCAGATATGCTCCTAGATTTCCTTGGGCTTGAATAACTCTTGCTGTCTAAAGAGTTCTCTAAGCCCAGCCCAGGAGCCACAGCAGCAGATTCCCAGCATGGTGTGGACTGGAAGGGACCTGTGGTAATCATGCAGTCCAACCTCCCTGTAAAGCTGGGTCACACACAGCAAAATGTGTCCAAGTGGGTTTTGAAAGGCTGCAGAGACTCCACAATCTCTCATTAAAATATTAAAAGTATTTCTCTTATGGGAAGGGAAGTGCAGAGGAGGATGAACATGCCATCAGCATTTTGACTTTGGGAAGGGCCATGGCTAGCAATCAGACACTGGCTGCTGTGTTGTGACAGGCACATTTGTACCAGCTGAAATGGGATATAGAGGAGGGACATAGCAGCAGCCTGATGGAGCCTTCAGAAGTAAGAGTCCATCACTGCTGTCACCCGGCTCCACGTTGTCCACCTTTCAGAGAGCTTCATGCAATCAGATTACATTGAAAACGAATAAAAATTGCTAGTTCCATCATTTCTCTAGAAACCAAGAGCTTGTGCTTTATGGGATGCAGTAGAGGAGCACGTGAGTGTTGTTCGTGGTGCCTGAAGTACTGCAGCTCACACAAGGAAATGCATTGGCTGACCTCAGGCTGCCAAATTTTCCTCTATCTGGACTTTCTAGGGCAGTCTTCCAAGTGAGAGGGTCAGCTGCTAGGGTCTGCAGAGAAAAACCTTAGCCCATCAATGTGCATTCTCACATCACTTTTCTCCTTTTACTTCCACAGAGTACAAAAAGGGGCTGTCAGAAGGCAAATCAAATAAAGAACTCTCCATTTTGGGACTTCACTGAGCAGTGGGTTGGACTCTATTTAGTTCACAGAATGACACCACGCCATGGCAGGGAGCAACCATGTGGTTAAAAGTGACACTGCTATGTGACTGGCACATGGCTGCTCCATGACATCTCGATCTAGTTCTGGATAAACAGGACAGAGCGGCAGCTGCCGACCATCATAACAGCATGCCTGACAAGGGTGAGATGAGGAACTTTGGCAGCAAATGTCCTCACAGGCTGCTGGTAGGGGTACAGTGTTTCCTGTTGCCTCCTATCTTGCCTGTTAGGGATATCTGCACTGCTAATGTACCATCAGCTCCATGTGCTATTTTCTTCTCTAAGATACTTAAGTGCTGGAGTATGCCCAAAGAAGGGCAACAAAGCTGCCATCCCTAGAACCATTCCAGATCAGGTTGTGTAGGGCTCTGAGCAACCTGTTCTCGTTGCAGATGTCCCTGGTGACTGCAGGGGAGTTGGACAAGATGAGCTTTAATGGTGCCTTCCAACCCAAGCCATTCTGTTATTCTGTGGTTCTGTGCCACCCTCGCAATGACTGAGACATTGTCCTCCAAGCTTTCAGCATACTAACATATGGAGATTTCCACGGTGCAAGTCTGAAAGCTGCAATTCAGATACTCTGAGTTCATTTGAGCAGATGATGTCTGCAAGAATCCAATCATGGCTTGTGTGGTGATGTCAAGATCATCCAAAGGGCTAACACAACCTGCCAGAGGTGATATATGGAAGGGACATGAGAACAGTGAAACTAGTTACTACCTACTACCAGTTACTACCAGAGCCTTGCTGCTGTCAAAATGATCTTACTCCATTCTCACCACAACTTTTCAGGTGCTGCCAGCAGTGAAGTGGCTAACTCATTTCCAGTTTTCTACTCATGATCCCTGGGGAAGGAAGCCTGGCCACTAATAATGCCCTGACTGTGTTTGTCACACAGTGATGCTTAGGTGTGAAGGGAAATTCTTTGTTTATTGCCCATCAACTGTAGTAAGAATAGGAAATTATTTGTACGGAGCACATTCAGAAACTGAAAGAATAAAATCCTCCTCTTCTGGAGGAGTTGGACACATCAAGGCTCTCCTGTTCTGAAACCTGTTAAGAAACCATTTTGCTGATTCACTAAACCCACAAATTCGGGTGCTGCCTGCTAACTTTGAAGAAAACAGTCTGTGATATCTCTCAAGGTGCTGCACAATTTCCTGGAGCACACACAGTGACCACAGCAATCACTCAGGTCATCACATCACAACATTGAGCCTTGCACCACAGCACAGAAACATACATACTGCAGAAGCATAAAGAATCAAACCATGCTTCTCTATCTGTCTGACATATTTGTAAGCAACAATTACTTGCCCTTATGGCAACTGCTCTTGGAATCATTATGTAGAAGATGACGTACATTGGGATGAAGCAAGGGCTGTAAGGTTCAACAACCACTGAAAACATGAAACATATTATAAACAAACTTTGTTAGATCAATAAGGCTGAAACTAATGGATTCATCTTCCTCTGTGGCATTTGATGCCTGGTTGCACAAACACAACAGTGAAGATTGATGCTGTGAGGAGCAATCAGACCTCTTTTCTGAAATTCTTAATGAAAATTCCTCATGATGATGTCTTGCTGTGAGATCCATGTACTTGTTTTCCCCTTACTATCAGAAACTATTCAGAAACAATATTCAACCAAATTTCATCCAGTGCATATATATCATGAAACCACAGAATCCCAACATGGTGGGGATTGGAAGCGACCTCTGGAGATCATCAAGTCCAACATCACTGCTAAAGCAGGGGAACCCACAGCAGCTTGCCCGGGATGACAATGCCCATGCAGGTTTGGAATCTTTTCAGAGAAGCTTCCACAACCTCTCTGGGCAGCCTGTTCCAGGGCCCTGCTACCATCACATCAAAGAAGTTTCTCCTCGTGTTCAGATGGAACCTCCTGGATTCCAGTTTGTGCCCATTGCCCCTTATCCTGTCACTGAACATCACTATCATTAATCCAGCCCCATCCTCTTGCCCCCCACCCTCTAGCTCTTGCTGAGCAATGAGAAGATCTGCTCTGGGCTGTTCCAAGCTCAACAGCCCCAGGTCTTTCAGGCTTCCCTCCTTACAGAGATTCTCCAGGCTCGTCAGCATCTTTGTAGCCTCTGCTGGACTCTCTTCACTAGTTCCCTGTCTCACTTGAAATGGGGAAAATATATCTGTGACATAGATACAACCCATGTCTGCAAAGTGTATATATAATACATATACCCATCACTGTGGATCTATGCACTACAGTCTGAAAACCAGTGGACTTAAATATCAATATTCAAAGACTGCTGTTGTCTAAGAAGCAGAAGATTTAAGGGTCTAACTCATACCGTTATTTATTAGCAATTCTACAAATCATAATTAGGTCCTTTTTTAAAAGCCCACACTGGAGGTTTCATTGCCCTTTATTTACAGCAGTTCTTTATAAATCATTCATCTGGAGATTTCTCTCCCATGTGTCATGAAAACATTTCTGTAAAATCCCCTTAATGGAGTCTATGAATCAGTGTGCAGAGAGTGTCACGGGGGGGGATCGATGGCTGCAGAACCAAGCAGGCTTTTTATAGGCAGGTGTCAAAAGCACTGACTGAATTAGAAACTTTAATCCACAGCAGTCACTGAAATTGATGCTCCAAAGAGATGATTGGAAATGCTCCTTTTTTTTGCTGCTATGGATATGAAGTTCTGTTGTGACCTAGGATCAGGGCCATAGGAATGACAAAATATCCAAGCACAAACCCAGGCTGGAAGAGGAGTGGCTTAAAAGCAGACTGGAGGAGAAGGACTTGAGGTTTCAGTTTATGACAAACTCACCATGAGCCAGTAATGGTAGCTGGCATCCCAGAAGGCAGACATGTGCTGGGCTGAATCCAAAGCAGTGAGAGCAGCAAAATAGTGAGGGGTTTCTGCCCCTCTGCTCTGCTGAGACCTCACTGGCAGCACTGAGTCTAGATCTGGTGTCCCCAGCACAAGAAGAACATAGAACTGCTGGAGCAGGTCCAGACAAGGCCACAAAGATGATCAGAGGGATGGAGAATCTCCCCTGTGGGGACAGACTGAGAGAGTTGGGGCAGTTCAGCTTGGAGAAGAGAAGGGTCTGTGGAGACCTTAGAGCAGCATTCTAGTACCTGAAGGGGGCTACAGGAGCACTGGGGTTGGAATTTTTACAAAGGGCTTGTAGTGA
>WBNM01012579.1:0-35469 GCA_013399055.1 Ramphastos sulfuratus
CTGAATTTCTGTGATTCTGTGATGGTGGTACTGGGTGTGGGGTGGATAACTCCACTAACCCCACACACCCTGCACCCACACAGTTAGCTCTGTATGCTACAAACCCAAACATATTCAATACCTGGGCAGGGATAGTACAATTAGTTCTAAAAGTAGGTGGGGTTAGTACAGTCAGTTTTGGAACTGATTTCCACGGTGTCACTCCTCTGCAGTGCCCTCTGGTGGTCACCTCTTGTGGTCTGTATGATGAAGGCTTGACGTCTTCCTCAGTTTGTCCTTTTTACCTTTTCACCACTTTTGCTTATCTGGCACTAACTGCAGGTCACATTCTTGGCCAAGGTTATCAATGTTCTCACCTTAGACTACAGTATTCTTGTTTCTATGGGAGAGTTCCCGTGCCTCTTTGTGCTTAAATCACTTTGCTCTGTTTATACCTGATCTATGATACGGTTAATGGTTACCTGAGTTACTGCATTCTGTATATTCTATTCCCTCTTTCCCATATCAAAAGCAAGAGAAATCTCTGCAGGTCCCAAGCTAACTGCACACAAGATGTGTTTGAGATTTGGGAAATTTCTTCAGCTCAGCAAATTTAACTTCCACCTTGAAAGTTTTAGGTGACCTGGATGTGAGGCCAATCAGCTTTTCCCTCCGGTCAGGGGTTTTCCAAGCTATTAAAAAAAAAAAAAAAAAAAAAAAAGTAGTGGTGTAAGGCTGATTGGAATATTCTAATAAGAGAAATTAGCTCATTGGTTATCAAATTATAATAACAACCAAGTCTATATCATTTGTTGATTTGCTAAAAGGTATAAAAGACAAAATATAAACAATTCCTTCTTCTCTGTTCTTGGGTGCTGGCTCTCTTTGCTTCTCTCTTATCTCTTCCACTAGCCTTGGCTTATCAGGTATCAGATGAGTCTTGCTGGTTGTTTTTTGTCTGGGGAGAGAGGGAGGGAGGGAGGGAGTTGTGGATCCCTTCTGGACTTTCTTTGTCTGGGGGAAAGTTTGGATTTCTGTATTATTTCTAATTTCTATGTAATTGTAAATACTTGTAAATATATTGTGTATGTATGCTTGTAAATTTAGCTTTGCTGTAAAATATATCTTCATCTTGCTTCCAAGCTGTCTGAGCTGGTCTGGTAAATTTAACTGGGGGGTTGGGGGAAGGGAGTTCCCAACCCACTACACTGCATTGGGCCAGAAAGAGGCAAAACAGAATAACTTCATAGTCTAATGGTTAGGGATACTGGAGGACAAAGTAGCAATCTCTTTCCTAAGGAATAAGTATTCTTGTCCTAAAATGGAATTGCTCCAAAAGGAGACAGTGAAAATGTCTTCTGTTGGAATAAGCAGCATCCCAGTCTGCATCCCAGTCTGCATCCCAGTCTACATCCCAGCAGAATCCAGCAATTCACACCCTTGACATGATTGAACTCCAACTCATTTAGGGATTCTTGATCCCCTGGTGGAATTTCTCTCATATGCCACTTGAGAGCTTTAAAATTGCCTTAGATACTCAGGCTGTGTGTTTGATACTTTTCTAGTGTTTTACTTTGATGTGGCTTAATTTGATCCTATTTTGGAACAATATATATTCTTAAATCTTAATAAAATCAAATTAAACTAAATTTAAAAATAAAAAATACACGTAAGACTAAATTAAAAAATAAACTAAAATAAACCTAAATTTAAAAATAAACTAAAATAAAACTAAATGTAAAAAAAAATTAAAATAGAGTAAAAAAAATTAAACTAGCTTAAAAAAGAAAATAAAATTAAAACATAAAATTAAATTAAGCTGACTTAAAAATAAAATAAAATTAAAAAAATTTTAAAAGAAAACAAAATTAAAACATTTTAAAAAGAAAATAAAATTAAAATATAAAATTAAACTGACTGAAAAATAAAATAAAATTAAACTACCTTAAAAATAAAACCAAAATAAATACACTAAAATACACTAAATTAAAAAATAAACTAAAATAAAACTAAATTAAAAAATAAGATAAAACTAAACTAAAAAAATTAAAATAGAGTAAAAAGAATTAAACTAGCTTTAAAAATTAAAATATAAAATTAAATTAAACTGACTTAAAAATAAAATAAAATTAAACTAACTTTAAAATTAAAGTACCTTAAAAATAAAACCAAACTAAATTTTATAATTAGAATAATAAAATAAACTAAAAAATAAACTAAACTAAAAAAATAAATTAAATTAAAAATAAAATTAAAATGACATAAAATTAAAATAACATAAAATTAAAATAACAAAATAAAATTAACTTAAAATAAAATAAAATAAAATAAAATTGCAGACCAGAGTTTTACTCATTATAATCATATTAAAACCACTGTGGCACTGAACAAATTCTACTCTTATTCAAGTCTGACTTCCTGATATCTGTCCAGGGCAAGAATCAGTCACTAATTTGATTTCTGCCTTATTTAACTATTTCTTTCATTATACTAATTTCCTCTTACTAACTTCTGTGTTTGTTCAGGGCCCTCTGAAATTCCCTGAGTAAATTTGCTTGAGTAAGAAGAATCAAATAACTTAGATTCTTTTCATTAACAATCCTAACGCTCCTCTTTTGTCCAACAAGAATCACTTTTCTGCTTACTTAGCAAAGAAGAAAACTGTGAAGAAAAAGAAAAAAAAAATCTGATCCATAAATGAGATCCTCTTTAGTCAAAGAAAAGGCTGTTCTGATTTAAGTGCTTTCTAAAATACATATCACTTGAACTTTGGCTATTTTAAAACCACTCAGCTGCTGCCTCAGCTATGCCATTATTACCTCATTATTTTGAACAGCAGCCTGGAGATACAACTAAGCATCAGATCTGGCACGAGGGAGAGACCTCAGTAAAGGTCATTCTTATTGATGAAATATTAGGGGTTTATTTTTTTCCTTTATTCCAAAAGCTAAACATCCAAGAGACTTGAGTATTAGATATCTAATCGTGCTGCTGAGCAAAGCTCTTTAAATGACAGCATTCAGCTGTGTGAGAGATTCCTTTCCTGTGGCTCTGCTCATGAGTTTTCAGTTGTGGAGGACCATCTGCCAGCTGGGAAATCCCACTCCTGTTTGCAGGAGCACTGCAAATTCTATTGGTATTCACAAAATAAAATCACTTGATTTAGGGAGCACACTGAAAGCTTCGTGCCACGCTTCGAAATGACTAAAATTAATAAATCAAGCATTCTCAGGCATTTATATATTTCTCTCCAGGAATCTCAGACCATCCTCTATTAATAAATTGCCATTTAAAGTGCATCTGTGAAGCTGCTATCTATATTGTGCCTCTCACAAATGGTGGATGTGAGAGCCAGGTTAATATAAATTACCTGCAGAATTAACATTTTTTATGTCTCTGAAAACTTTCCAGGCTAAACCACCATTTTTTCTTGCCCTGTGATATCCTTCCTGGCATCCCACCAGAATGAAGGCTTCACAGGCTCAAACATAGCTAAAATTGTAAAGAGAAAAGAAGGTTAAGGAGAGATACTCCTTATAACTACTTAAAAGGAGGTTGTAGCTTGATTAGGGAGTCAATTTCTTCTCCCTAGGAATACACAGAGGTTCATACAGATGGAATTGGGTGGTGCTGGTTCTTGGATTAACAAACAAAGAAGGTCAGGTCAAGGAAATTAAGGCAGGAGGCAGCCTTGGCTGTAATGACTGTGACATGGTCGAGTTAGGGAAAGAATCAGGGCAAACAGTAAAATTTCTACCCTGGATTTTAAGAGCTCTAATTTTGTCCTGTTCAAAAATCTGCCTAAAAGTATCCCATGAGCTAGGGCTCTAGAAAGTAGGGAAGTCAAAGGGAGCTGGTTACTGTTTGAACTCCACCTCCTCCAAACTCCAGAAAAGCGTATGTCCTTCAAAAAGAAATCTAGTAGAGGAGGCAGAAGACCTGCATGGAAAAGCAAGGAGCTGCTAGAAAAATTCAAATGGAAGAGGAAAGCATACACTAAGTGGAAAAAGGTCTCTGTAAATATTTGAGGGGTGGTTGTCAAAATGAAGGTGGAGTCCAATGATAGGGTAAGGAACAAAGGGAGTGAGCTGGAATACAAGAAATTCCACCTCAGTGTGAGGAGAAACAGGGCAGGGATCCATCCAGAGGGACCTCGACAGGCTGCAGAGCTGGGCCCAGGCCAACCTCATGACATTCAACAAGGCCAAGTGTAAGGTCCTGCAGCTGGGTAGGCACAATGCCAAGCACAGCTCCAGGCTGGGTGGGGAATGGCTGAGAGCAGCCCTGAGGAACAGGCCCTGGGGGTGTGGGGTGATGAAAAGCTCCAGATGAGGCTGCAGTGTGAGTGCAGCCCAGACAGCAACTGTGTGCTGGGCTGCAGCAAGAGCAGTGTGGGCAGCAGGGCAAGGGAGGGGATTGTGCCCCTTTGCTCTGCTCTCCTCAGACCCCAGCTGCAGNGCCATAGGCAGGGACACCTCCCACTAGTACAGGTCACTCAAGGCCTCATCCAACCTGGCCTTGAACACCTCCAGGGAGGTTGTGGAGCACAGAATCACCCAACGTGACCACATTCTGTGATTCTGTGCTCCACAACCTCCCTGGGCAACCTGTGCCAGTGTCTCACCACCCTCACTGCAAACAACTTCCTCCTAACATCCACTTTCAATCTCCCCTCTGTGACTTTAAAGACATTACCCCTCCCCCCGTCAATAGTCCCTCCCCAGCCTTCCTTCACATGTTCCTGTGTGGCCTGCCCTAAGTGATCCTGCTTTGGCAGCCTCGTTGGATTCAATGATCTATGGAGGTCCCTTACAACATCTAATGTTCTGTGATTCTGTGATGATTACTTGAGATAGGATGAATTGAACTAAAAAAATTACAAAAAAACAAAACAAAACTAATATTCCTTCCTTGGGTTTACAGACAAAATAACTTTATTTTACACTACTCTGAAAAAGAAAAAAAAGAAAAAAGGCAGTAGCATTCTCATTTCTCAGTGTCCTTAAAGCCCAAATTATAACACTTGTAATTATATATTAGATTTGTACAGTTCATATCCATTACACTTAATTATGTTACATTTTAAAAGATAATTATTTCCTAGCCCACACACACGCTGTGTTCTCAGGAGTGGAAAATGGCAAGGCATTAATGCAAAATTCATTTTTAGGATGGTGGGCAATGCTTTAAGGATGGGTAAGCAATGCCACGTTGTAGTTGTGGCCTCTGTAGAGGGTTCTCTTTCTTGACCATTCCCACAGATAAAACCTCATTTAGAAAGAGACTTTTCCCCTAGGTGAACTTCTGTCTTGCTTTGATTGTTTGGAGTTTTTTTAAAATCAAATTATTACCAAAAAAAGTACATTGCAATATTAATTTGGACATATTTCAAATGAAACAACATTGTCAAGTGTCACATTTGGTTTCATACTTTGGAATTAGAGCCTGATTAATGCCATTATGCTAAAGCTTGTGCCATTGTTTAGCTAATGCATTTAACACAGCAGCAGATCAGGAACAATGGGTAACATATGTATGACAGCTGTATTTTGCATCCCGTGGATAGGATTTGCATAAGTGTGGGAGTTATGAAAGTCATGCAGTAGGCCAAAGCTAAATAAATGTAAGCTTAAAATACGAAGCTCTACATAAACTATTAATGCGGGAAATGGGATTCTGACATTTGTTATTTAAAGGCTTCTGTTTGAAGTAATTTTTGGATTCCTTCCCTATTGTACATTTGCAAAATATATCTGCACAACTCCACTGCAAAGTTACTTAGTGGAGGACAGCTACGTGCTAGAGGATTTTTCACCACAGCGTGCTGGTTTGAGGCTAATCGGAATATTTTAATAGAGAAAATTATAGGCTGTGAAGAGAAAAACATTGGTGATGTCTGCTGCACTCATAGGCTTGCTGAGATGGATAAGAAAAGAGTACAAAACAAAGATAAGCCAGTCTCTGGGGCACAGCATCTCGGGCTGTCTAGCAGCTTCTGGCTTTTCTCCTCTCTGCCAAGTAACCTCACTAACCACTTTCCTTCTAAGCCCCCTGGCCCATCCTCCTAACTCACCTTGCACGTAAGGCAAACCTTGGGGTAAGGTATAGGGGTGGGGAGAAGGTGGAAGGGTGGTTGGGAGCCCCTCCTGGGGACTCTGATTTCTGGGAGGGGAATTGTGTTTCTGTATTCCCTTTACCTTGTCTATGTCTGTAACTATTCCTGTCTATTGTGTCTATCTCTGCTTGTACATTGTGCTGAGCTGTAAATAGAGCTTCAGTTCTTAACTCCCAGCCGAGTTCTAGCCTGGGTCATTTTACAAAGTGTGGGGGGGCAGGGAACTCCCAAACCGTCACACGCAGTAATCCCAAATTATTGAAAGCTCTTCTCAAGATTTAATGCAGATTTGAGAGGGTATTTTAAAATCTCCTGACCTGCTAATCAGTGTTGCCAAGAACAGCTTCTTCAGTGAGAGACAGCGTGGTGAGGGCAGTGGCCTATTTGGAATTAATATTAAGGTTTGTGTCTGTTTATTTCATTCAGAGGTATCTCTGAGTAGGAAAAGATCAGACATCTCCCAGAGTTTTCATGGTTGTGTCCCACCAACAGACCGCAAAGCACCACACCACTGTCGGTGCTGCAATAACACACTGCTGAGCTGGTCTGCCCATTTCAGACCCAATCTTTCGGGAATTAGGGTGGCTAAGGGGAATTCATAACAGGATGTAAACCCACCACGTGTATCTGGTTTGTGTGACACTGGAGAAACATTTTATCACTTATGAAATTAGTTTGCTTGAGTCTGTTTGTAAGGTGAAGAATACCAAAATCCATCAGAACTGATACTTTTATACTAATGGCACTACATTAAATGCAGTCAAGATGCAACACTTGAGTAAATTATCAGTTGAGGTGTGAAATGGATCTGCTAGCTCAGCATCAATAATGTGTAATATGGAAACACACAAATACACATTTGCAGTTTGTTCAGTGAACTTTTGTGTACAGCACAGCAAAGAAAAAACACTGAAGTCTCTTTAAAAGTGAGTTCGGTTTCCATGGCCCAGGCAGCACCACCTCTAGCCTAAGGACACAGTCTGGGTAAAGCAAGGTCCCCAGTAAAATCACAAATCCAAAAGGGAGAGAGGAAACACATAAAAGGCTTTTAACAGTATTAGAGAAAAATGAGACTTAGAGTACTGCAAAACACTTCCTCACTGTCAAGAACTGAGACTGGGCACAAGACAGGTGACAGAGACTCTCTCTGAATCCCTCTGCCTTTCCAGAGGGGAAGAGAAAGGGAATAAGGGAGAGAGACTGCTGGGTTGGGGAAAAACAAAACAAAACAAAACAGCCAAACTTTAATGAAAATTAAAATGATAACAATAAAATTTAAATAATAACAATTAAATTAAAATGATAACAATAAAATTAGATACAAATATGAAATTAAATATGATATAAAATAAAATAGATTTTAAAAAAATGAATAAATGCAAACCAAATGCTGAACCCAAGACTCTGTTGACAATTATATCACTGTCACCACTGATGCTGTGGGAAGGAATGGGAGAGGTTTCAAACTGGACTCAGCAGCAGATGGGAAACAGACTCAGGAGCTGGATCCTGACACTGGATACAGGAGCTCATGGACTAGAAGGGAAGGCAGAAACATGGACGTTGGACACTGAAGAGGAGAAATTAATTCTCGTAATCCCTCATTTTTATACTGAATGTGATGTAGGTGGAATGGAATCCCTTGTTGACCAGTTTAGGGTCACCTTAACTGTCCTCTGCTTCCTGCAGGTGTCACTTCTTACCGCACTGACAGAGCAGTGACCTTGGTCTCCATAGGAACAGCTCTAAGTCAGAGCCTTTCAGCAGCCCAGCCCTTGGCAGTAACTCTCCCCATCAGCAATCTCACTGCTGGAGGCAGTCACTGGCTGTGCAAACATGCCTTGAACTTCAGAAAGTGCCCTCACTGAGTAGAGACTGAGCTGAGAAGTCACAGCACTGAAGAAAATTAGTTATGTTCTAAGTCAGATCAGGACACTCTCTTAGAAATATTCATACATGTTACTTTTTGCTGGAATTGTTGTTTGCCTTTAATCAAACTCACCTGAATAATAAATGAAATGCTAGAGGAAATGTGAGACCACTCATCAACCTGCTCTCCTGTAGCTTTTGCTGAAGACTGATACCTATCAAATTAGAGTTGAAACTGTGTACAGAGAGGGGAGGGAAAGGTTTGGCTTTTGCAAGAAATCATAGGTGTAATTAATTTAAATGTGCCAAAGCAGAAACATCATTCAGATTCGGTGGTGCTTCCTAGGGAGATTTGTGTTTTAACAGCAAATTGATGTCTCTCTGTTTCTAGCCATTTCTCAATGCATCCTCTTTATAAATTAGCTCTCCTCTATGGTAAAATTAAGATAGATAGATAGATAGATAGATGGATGGATAGATGGATAGATGGATGGATAGATGGATAGATGGATGGATAGATGGACAGACAGCTAGATAAGTATTGTCAAATACAAGAACTTTGGACAAAGGTGACAAAGTTCATTGACATTTTTGTGCCTCCATTGGCGTAATGATGTTGGTAGCTCAGGGGCTGCAGGGGTGGTTCCCACAAGGAGAGGCTTGGACTGCCCCAGAATGGGGCCACTTTGTTGCAGCCATCTCCACCTGGCTTCATCACAGGATATGATTGAATCTCTCAGCCAAGGTGGCGGCTCCTTTGCTATCTAAGAAGGGGTAAAACTCTAGAGGGGAGAGGAAAATATTTCAGTTTGAAGGGACCTGCAAGGGTCATCTAATCCAACTGTTTGACCAATTAAGGGCTGACAAAAAAAAATCATAGAACCATAGACTCATAGAATGTCAGGGGCTGGAAGGGACCTCGAAAGCTCATCCGGTCCAACCCCCTGCCAGAGCAGATCACACAGTAACACATCCAGACAGCTCTTGAATATCTCCAGAGAGGGAGATTCCACAACCTCCCTGGGCAGCCTGTTCCAATGTTCTGTCACCCTCACAGTGAATAAATTTCTTCCTCAGATTCACATGGAACCTCCTATGCCTCTACTTCCACCCATTGCCCCTTGTCCTGTCACTGGGCATCAAGGAGCAGAAATGGAGCAGAAGTGTCATGGAGGCAGGGAATTCATGTGGCTGAGTCTATAAAAATAGAATTATTTTATTTTCCTGAAACACACACCCACACCACAACTATATACAAAACTAGTTTAGGTTTATTTACAGGTTCTGATTTGATTGGGAATTCTTCAACAGGATGTTATGGACAAAGAGCTCATATTCAGGGCATTGCTTCTGTAATTCATACCACTGGTGGTAAACAATGCTACCGAAACACAGATCTATAGCCTCATGGAATGGCTTGAATGGGACATTTAAAGCTTATCTAGTCCAACTTCCCTGCATTCAAACAGAAAATAAGGGTAGGAAAAACATTTCTGTCCTCACACACCCTGTGCACAATCAAGTCATTGTCTCAGCATTGGTTTTGTGTTCTTTCTTTGTATTACCAACTAGAAGTCCCTATTTAAGTATATTTTTTATATATATACTCTTCCTTAGAATAGTTCAGTTGGAAGTGACCTCCAATGACCACCTAGTCTAAATATATATTTTTGATATAACCTTTCAGAAGACATTGCTTCTTATTCTGAGCTTCAAGTTTGTATACCTGAATCATTCTGAGGAATGTTAAACTCTAAGTTTGAAAGAAAAGGTTAAGATACAGCTATTACTTGCATTTGCCTAGAAGTGGCAAATATTTCAGTATCTTCACTTTGTGTCATCAAAGTGAAGTTTGAAACAAATCGATCAGTATTTGACACATTAAAGTTCTGTGCTCCCCCTCCATCACATCCCCCCAAAAGCACGAAACAGATGTCCTGATTCTTTATTTTGAATCAGAACTTCTCACTTCTATCGACCATGTCAGCTTAGAAAGTTCCAACACAGGTTTTGCGTGGGCAGCCCTTGCATTTAGACATGTAACCACAATTCTTGAAGCCAGTATTCTCATTTACTTAACAAAAGGCACAGCCAAGAATCCATCAATACTGTATGGATGACAGGCAGCTTTGAGCTGTCCCATGCTTAGATATTTGCTTTGACATTTCCTAATAAAAACCTTTCCTATGGAAACGCTGTGACATTTAAGAAGCTGAGGCTCAGGTTTTTTTGCCTGGCCAACAAAACATTGTGCTGCAAGCATCATCTTAATCCCTGTCAAAATTAAAGACACCTTCCGGTCTCATCATCCTCCCACACACAAAAAAATTATTTGTTTATACTCAAAAGATTTTGCTGGTGTACAGCAACTCCAGGGCAGCAGTTGAGATTCAGTTCTGGCTTAAACCAGCTCCTGAATGGAGTGTCAGATCGCAGAATCATAGAACCCCAGGTCAGAAAGGGCCTCAAGGACCATCTGGTCCAATCATTCTTGGCAAAAAAACAGTCTAGGATTGACACTCTGGGACATGGTTTAATGCCCATGATGGTGTTAGGTCAGTTGGACTTGATCTTAAAGGTCGTTGAGTCACCACCCCTGGATATGTTTAAAACTTGTTTGGATGTGGTGCTTAGGGAGACGGTTTAGGGTGAACCTTATAGAGTAGGGATATCAGTTGGACTTGGTGATCCTGAGGGTCCTCTCCATCCTCAATGTTTCTGTGATTCTGTCTTTTCCAATCAAAATGATTCTATGTTTTGGTGATTCCATGGTGCTGGTCTCTTCTCAGAGGTAATTAGTGACAGAACAAGAGGGAATGGCCTCAAGCTGCCACTGGGTAGGTTTAGACTGGACATTAGGAATATCTTTTTCCCGACAAAAGCAGTCAGGGACTGGAACGAGCTGCCCAGGGAGGTGGTGGAGTCACCAATCCTGGATGTGTTTAGAAGTTGTTTGGATGTGGTGCTGGAGAACCTTTGTGGGGCTGGTTACCAGTTGGACTTGGTGACCCTGAGAGTCTCTTCCAACATGAATGTTTCCATGATTCTGTGATTCTAAGATGGTCCAGCACCTTGTTCAGCTGTGTAATAAAAATGTCTAATGTCAGGGACTTCACCACTTCCCTAGGGAAATTATTCCAATGGCTGATTGTCAGCCACTAGAATCATGACTAAACTACAAAACCATGACTGCAATATTCTTTCCCTGGGAACAATCACTGCTCTGGTTAGGAATATGGCATTTGGTTTCCATACTCAGAACAGGTATAAGTAAACCAGTGACACCTTCGTAGCCCAAATACCTATCACTTGTGTCTGCATAGCTAAAGAAGGTTGTCTTGCCTTATTTGAAACTAGCAGTGTTTCACTGGCTTGTCCCTTCATTTTTATTCAAAATCAGTAGTATTTTAAGGTAGAAGTAGTAGTGAAATTGTAAGAGGCCTTGGAGGTTAGTATCTGCCCCTTGTACTGGCACTGCTATAGTTCTTAGAGTTCTCAGTTGAAGGCTTTCTTCCCAGAGCACAGTTAGCTCTTTGGCCACACCATCAGCACATGGTTACTGGGCTCATCACTCTTAGTGCTGATTTCTTAGTGCACATTTAAGTAGTAGTAGCCAAGTGGAGGTATGAGAGAACCAAAGCAGAGAACCAAATGTGTTTCAGATCTTTTAAGGGATTTCAAGAAGCCTTCCTGCCAGTTGGGGAGCACATGAACTGGCATGTGCCCACTTCCTCTAGGGCAGAGGGGTGGATAGTCATGCTTGTAATCAGTTCTCACTGGCTATTGCACAGCCACTAAAGCACCTGGAGAAAGCTTCGGGCAAGACTACAGCAGCCATATAAGCACAGATGTAACGAAAGTGGGCATACACTTGAAAGAAAGTTAGGGGAATGATGTGGTGAAATATTGAGAATGGTGAAGGACAGTGGCATGGGAAAAGCACTGAACAGGAACATGAAAAAGAATTAGTTTTTTGTGCTAGAAAGAGTGCAAGAAAGAATGAAATAATTTAAACAGAGAAGGGAGGGAAGAACTAGAAACTGCACTCAGAGGAAATGGAATATAAAAGCATACAAAATAGATGAGAGAGAATGAGAAGCTCTTTCTCTTCTCTCTCTTCTCCAGCTGTCAAACCCCTTTTTTTGCATCTCTTCCTGACATCACTGCCTATGATCCTTCCTCCCCTCAGGACAAGAGCCCAGCTTTTGTCCATGGAAATCTGATTGCTCTCTAAACCTTTTCCTTTCGTTATTGAACAAATAATGTCTTGAACTATTAAATGTCTGTAAAACCTTTCCAGAATCTCTCTCTTGGGCATCTTCATGTTTCAGAAAGACACTTCTTGTGTGCATACAAATCCATTTAACAGACTGTCAGACCTAAGGCTATGGGATGCTCTTGTTTGGCTGTTACCATTACACCTGACAGAGTGAAGACCTAATTTGGATGCTGATCCATTTACTCTTCAGAAAACATGCATCAGAGCAGCATTTCTGCTGCAGTGAATGTTTCCTTTCTGTTTGAAGCCAGGCCACCCTCATTAAAACCAGGCCACTCTCAGACCACTAACCAAAAAAAAAAAAAAAAAATCATTGGAATAATCTGTCAAGTAGAGGACCACTAAAGACAGAGATTCTAGACACATCTTATAAAAATATGGTAATTCATCAAATTAAACTTTTAAGAACTCTCCACACTGAAATAATTTTTCTGATCACTTCCAGTCTACCCTCAGACCTCTAAATTTTATATTAGCTAAAGCAAATCAACCATCAGCTCTTTGGGGAGATAATATTTTTGAGAAAACATTATTGACCCCTTACAGCTTGAATCTATTAACTTGTTCACATTCAGGTTGGGAGCCATAGAATCAAAATATACAAACAGGGGTCTGCAGTGTAGGGGCTCAAGGGAAGGAAGTGGAGGTGAGTGGACAGAGAATAATTTAGAAAACAGGAGCTACGACCATGAAAGGAGGTCCAGGAGGAAAAAGGCTGAAAAATAATGTTTGTATGAGTCAACAATGAGAATATAACATAGATTATTATTGAACATAAGGGAGATGAGCCACGAGTGTGCAACTGTGTGCAACTGTGTCCTGGGCTGGCTGGAGGGCTGAGCCCAGAGAGTGGTGGTGAATGGTGCCACATGCAGCTGGAGGCCGCTCACTAGCGCTGTCCCCCAGGGATCAGTACTGGGCCCCATCCTCTTTAACATCTTCAGTGATGATCTGGACGAGGGCATCGAGTCAGTCACCAGCAAGTGTGCAGATGACACCAAGCTGGGGGCAGATGTTGGTGGGTTGGAGGGCAGAAGGGCTCTGCAGCAGGACCTCGAGCGCCTGGACAGATGGGCAGAGTCCAAGGGGATGGCGTTCAACAAATCCAAGTGCTGGGGGCTGCACTTTGGCCACAACAACCCCATGCAGAGCTACAGGCTGGGGTCGGAGTGGCTGGAGAGCAGCCAAACAGAAAGGGATCTGGGGGTGCTGATTGACACTCGCCTGAACATGAGCCAGCAGTGTGCCCAGGTGGCCAANGACCTCACCTGCAGTCCTGTGTGCAGTTCTGGAGCCCCCAGCACAGGAAGGACATGGAAGTGTTGGAGCCAGTCCAGAGGAGGTCATGAAGATGTTCAGAGGGCTGCAGCAGCTCTGCTGTGAGGACAGGCTGAGAGCGTTGGGGCTCTGCAGCCTGAAGAAGCGAAGGCTTCCAGGAGACCTTGGAGTGGCCTTTCAGAATCTGAAGGGGGCTGCAGGGAGGCTGGGGAGGGACTATTGACAAAGTTTTGTAATGCCAGGACAAGGGGTAATGGGTTTGAACTGGCAGAGGGGAGATTTAGAGTGGATGTTAGGAGGGAGTTGTTTGCAGTGAGGGTGGTGAGACACTGGCACAGGTTGCCCAGGCAGGTTGTGAATGACAGAAGCACCCAATGTGATCTTTGATCACATTCTGTGCTTCTATCATCCACAATTTCCCTGAAGGTGTTCAAGGCCAGGTTGGATGAGGCGACACCTCTAGTGAGAGGTGTCTCTGCCTGTGGCAGGGGGTTGGAACTGGATGAGTTTTCATGTCCCTTCCAACCTAAACCCTTCTATGATTCTGTGATTAAGCCAGAAATTATTATTATGACAGTCCAATCTGACCTCATAATTTTAAATTTTTTTTAAAATTATGGGATTTAGCAGAAATAATTCCAGCAGAATTAAGAGTTGCCTAAGAATAATATGCTGGGTTTAATTGGAATCCCCAGGGAAACCCAACCACCATTTCTCCAAGGTACTCACTGGTTAATTATCTCCACCACTAAGAATTGGAGCCTTATTCTATCCCTCTAAATTTGTCTGGCTTCAGCTTGCAGCCATTGAATTTTGTTACACTTTTGTCTGGTATATTAGAGAACCCTTGATCAAAGTTTTGTTTGCCAGGAGATACTTGCAGTATGTGAGACAGTCGCCCACCCCCCCACGCAAACACGTACACCCCCCTTTAACTGTATCCCTTTTATCTCCTTGATAAACAGATTCCAGCCCTCGAGGGGGCCTCTTTCCAAATCTTTTAATAATTTCCCTGGATTTTCTACAAACTTCCTCCAATTTCAACTACCACCGAGAGCACTGCATTCAAGTAATTTTTTGCAACTGTATTAAAATGATATTGCCCCCTAATTTTATGCAAGATTTCCCTCTTTATACTTCTAAATCTCTCTTTTGGGAACTCACATTTAGGTTATTATCCACCATGAACATTCAAATTCATTTCAGCGTTGTCGTCTGCCAGGATAAAATTTCCCAGCTTGTCAGCACAGCCTGCAGCCTTTAGCTGCACTGAAGTACTGCATAGAAAAATCAAAATTGCCCTCATATTTTGGGGGTGTGCAAGAGGATGCTTGAACAGCTGCTCCATTCCTGACAAAATATTTGCAATTTTGTCTTTTTATTTTCCCTTTTTCCCCGCTGTACCTGGAGGAAGCCTGAAATGCAAATAACCCCCAGCAAAACAGAATGTAGCACTTAATAAATGTCTCATATGATAAGAAGGGTACAGAACCCTCTCACCAAGGGTATTTGGGAGAGGAGGCTTCCCATGGGAAGGACTTTAGACTAGTACTTGTCTCTTTTATTTCTGACTTATGTTACCATCAAGAAGAAAACATTTTGTTCTTGCTCCCCTTTTCTGGATTGACATCAAGACTACAGTTCCCCTCCAAGCCACCAGTTCAAGAAAGCTGATGTCAGAATCAATCAGATGCAACACAGGCCATGGTGTAAAAGTTGTTTGGCTGCACAGATTGTATGAGATTGCTCTTTGATGGTAAAAATCTGATTCTTAGCCAATTCCATGTCATAAGACCTTAGCCAAAGTCTTCCTACTGGTATGCCTGATTAATTCTGATGAAAAGACAGAGGCCTTGGCAAAGCTGGAGTGATAAATAAATGTATCACTATCTGTTTAGATTCATTTACATTTATGTTATGGGTTTACTTAATCATATCTTTTCTATTCCAGATACAATTTCCATTGCATCATAAACCTCTGTACATACCCATTATTTTCTCATGGGAAAAATAATAGTCTGTAAATCTGCATGAACCTATGAAGCTCAGAAACTACATAATTTGATAACACATAAAGGTCTCTGACCATTGAGTATGTAAATAACAAAATGCCTTAACAAGGACATAGAAGCTTAGTCAGGTGTTAGCAAAATCATAAACTTCAATGCCCATGCTCCTGTACACTTCAAAAGAAAAATGCCATTGGCACCTTTCCTGTAAGTTAGATATTAGTATTGCAGAGACATAGCTGAGAGGAGACCCAGCAAGCTTTAGTTAAATGAGGCAGCTTAAACTTGTGGAGTGAAACATAAGAAATAAAAAATCATGTAAATATAGTAAACCCAACAGCCTTCAATTGATTTCATTAGGTGATGAACCCCTTGACTATCCAAGTCCCTAGAGTATTGGTCCTTATTTTAAAGAGAAAAAAAAACCAACACAATTCTGTTAAAAGTCAAAATTTCTGTAATATAATACTTTTTGGTGAATATTATTTAAGCTGTAAAAAGGTATTTTGGGCAAGATGGCTGTTTCCATTTGAAACTGGCAGGAGGCCATGTGTGTCCATGATGCAGTACAAGATGCTCTCTCTTCCTGTGGAGCTTATTTTCCTTTTGTCCTTAAAGTGTCTCAGGTGTAATAAAACTACCATTAAATTATGATGGATACTTTTACTGCTCCTGTTGGTGTCCTTATTTTTATCTTTGACCTGTTAAAGGAAAGGGTAAAGAACTTCTGATCCTGAGCCACGAAGCGCAGGCAGCCAGTGCAACATAGTAACTGGGACTATATTTTGAGCTAGCTCAGGAGGAATACAAAACAGAGGCATACCTGAAACTGTTTCTCCTCATGCTGAGCAAACTGAGAGTGTAGTCTGTGACTGTGCTCAGCTAATGCAAATTTATGAGTAGCTATGCACCAAACAGCTTCCACAGTGGGTTAGGCCAACTCAGGAGCAAGACTGTTTCTTTCAGAGGCTTGGGAAGCATCAGCTCTTTCATAGAATGGTCTGGGGTGGAAGGGACCTCCAGATGTCATGCAGTCCAACCCCCTCTGCAGTCAGCAGGGACATCCTTAACTAGACAAGATTGCCCAGAGTCTCACCTTGAATATCTCCAGGGATGGGGCCCCAACCACCTCCCTGGGCAACATGTTCCAGTGTTCCACCATCCTCATAGTAAAGAACCTGTTCCTAACATCCAATCTAAATCTGCTCTTCTCTGGTTTGAAACCATTGCCCCTCATCCTATCACCACAGGCCTTTGTAAACAGTCTCACCTTGGAGCCCCCTTCAGATGCTGAAAGGTTGCCATTAGGTCTCCCCAGAGTCTCCTCTTCTCCAGCTCCCTCAGCCTGTCCTGTGACCCCTTGATCATTTTCGTGGCCCTCCTCTGGACCTGCTTTACAAAACTTAGTTCAGCAAGTGATGGAAAGAAGACTATGTCTCTGTATTTAATAATGATGTAGTTCAGCTGAGGATTGAGACTTAGATAATGGTCCTCACATCCAGAAACGCTCTTAGATTTTATCCTGTGCCTGTTTACTATACATACCAAAACAATCCTGAAAGCTCATTCCTCATTTGTCAGATGAATTTTTAAACCATTAAATAAAAGAGATGCTTTTCTTGTGCTCTAGTTTCTTCTCTCAGTGCCTCCTTCTAACAGAATCCAACTATTCTTGTAACATCAATCAAGTCCTCACAGCAGCAACCAGGGCAGGAAACAGCTAATAGGGCTGTACTAGCCACACTGAGCTGTTTTCTGGTGACTTTTCACATAGCTATAAATAAGTCTTAATTGTTGGCATTTGCAATGATACTATTTGCAGAATAAAACTTTGAACTTCCTAATTTACAATTCTCCAAGTGCAAGATTTCATCCTGAAGATCTTAACCAGCTCATAAAACCACTTTATTTTTTTTTACATCAGTTGTAACAGTTGCACTTGCCCAATGCAACCCTGTGAACACTCTCAGGCATCACAGAAGAACTGCAGGAAATTACTTTCCTGCATGGGGTCAGACATTTACTAAGCCACAGGCTCTCTGCCTTTCAGACCACCATTTAAAGCCAGGAGGGGCTAACGCGTCTTCTTCACCAGGACTTCTATTTGCATGTGCTACCTCCCCTTCTACTGGTGCTTGTGTGACATCTTCCTGGCAACAGCAGTGAGGGAAACAAATATAAAACTATTTGTGTATTTTTAGTTGTCTAGAATGCAATGATTGTGCTGTCACTTTTACTCCTCATTTTGTCTCCCACGCCCATCTGCTTTGTTCCTCTGCTGCATCCTCTATGTGCTTCTTTGCCACCTGATTTTCTCACCACCTCTTCCCTTCAGTGAACCGGGGAGCACAGAGGAGAGACTGCCATCTGACCTGGGAATTCTCCATGGACCACTCTCAAACAGGAGACAGGCCACACCTGAGGGCTGTAACTCTTTCATCTCATTCCCTGAGTCATTTCAGAGCTTACTGATTTGAGCTTTCGGTGTTTAGCAGAGTTCATTTTAGCTCCAGACAGATATACTTGCTTTGTAAATCTGCAGCACTTGTGTGGTAGTTCTAGAGAGTGGACAAATTGAATTGTGTATGTCCCCTTCCTGCATTAATCCATGAATAACTTCAAAGAGGAAAGGCTCATGCCTCGGTTTGATGGGAGAATGCAAAGCCAAGGAAACTGATATTGTTACTGTGCTGCGAATTTCTTTCTTCTTTTGTATTGTCCTTGAATTTTAATTGGAGCCCTGGAACCAAGGGTAATAAATGAGTTGTTCTGGGTTGACTTTCCTATATCACAGATTGGTGGGGGTTGGGAGGGATCTCTGGGAATCACCTAGTTCAATCCATCTACTTTTAAAACAGAGTCACCCAGAACACGTTCCCCAGAATTTCAATGTCTAGCAGGACCTGGAATGTCGCCAGGGATGGTAACTCCACATCCTCCTTGGGCAGCCTGCTCCAGTGCATAGCAATCTCACAGCAAAGAAGTTTTTCCTTCATATCCCTATTCCTTAAGTATTACCCTCAGTCTATTCCATATTCCCACAAATCTTATTAGTTTACAGATGTACATAATCACCTTGAGCATCCTAACCAACCTGTCATCAGCGAGTGCCCAATTGAAGAGCAGATTTCTGATCCTTCTGTCCCCTGTAAGCATGCCAAAACCACAACCACTGCAAGGTGAAACTTGTTTGCTTCTGTTGCTGAAGTCACTTTGCCTTTTCTGTTATTATTTGTGTTGTTCCTGAACAATTTCTAGTGTCATTTTATTGACAGTGTTTTGTTGGTTTTTTGTTTTTTTTTCTGGCAGGTAAATGAATAATCTTTCCAAGGAGATGAAATCTGGTAATAATTATGGGATGCATTTTTTTAAAAAAAAAAATCACAATTATTTTAAAAAAGTCAAGCATTTTAAAATTGGTTTTTTTAAGATCTTAGTTGGTAGAATATAAAACAAGTTTTAGCCTGAGATTTAAAAAAAAAAAAAAATTCTGAAAGCTTTGGAGTCTGTGTTCTCCTTGTTGTAAGGATTTCAATGCCACCAGCAGATTTTCAGTCATCTGAGAATCAGAATTTCGACTCTTTGGTTTTTATTTTAATCATAAGAGACTCTCCAACTGGAGAGTCTCAGGTGTTTTGTGAACAAAGCACTGTTTTGTTTCAGTTTGCTGTGTGCTCTTTCTCCCTATCTTCTTTAACTGACAAAAAAACCATTGATACTTTACATTCCTTGAGTTTTGAGTTATGTTGGAGAAGCAACATACTGGTGATATGTACTTGGATAATAAGTGGGGATTTGATGTGGCAGTCTGGCCTGCTTTCAGCTGAGATAGAGTTAATTCTCTTCCTGTTAGCTGCTACAGTGCTGTGCTTTGGATTTAGTGTGAGAACAACATTGAGAAGATGCTGATGTTGTAGCTGTTGCTAAGTAAAGCATACCCTAAGATGAGGATTTTTTCACTTTCCCATGATCTGGCAGCAACAAGGTGCATAAGAAGCTGGAAGTGATTGTGGTCAGGAGAGCTGATTCAGAATGGCCAAAGGGATATCCCATACCATAGGACAACAGGGCCAGTACATAGACAAGGGGAAAGTTGGCCAGTGGAGCCAAATGTTGCTTGTACGTACATCAGAGGATGGTGAGATACTGCACTGTGCATCACTTGTCTTTTCTTGGGGTTTATGCATCATTTTTATTTGCTGTATTATTTTTTATTACTATTATTACTGTTGTTATATTTTATTTCATTTTAGTTATTAAACCATTCTTAACTCGTGTGGGTTGTTTTAATTCTCCCCCATCCCACTGGGAGCAGGGAGGAGTCAATAAGTGGCTGTGTGGTGCACGGTGCTGAGTTACTGGTTGGGATTGAGCCACAATACAATCAATCAAGCACTGTGTGTCTTAGACACAAAACTTGTTTAGCAGTTCCTAACAATCAGATTTTATCATCTGGACATTGAAATGACAACCCTGAATATTTCAGGCAAGAAGAGAGGAGAGGAGGAGAGTGGAGGGACCTTATTTCTGACGAAAGAGCAGCAGCAGATATTACTGATTTTTAACTCTTTTTGCTAAGAAGCCACATGGTTTAAGTGGTAAACACTCCTCAGATGGCTTTTCCTGCTTGACTGTGTGCACAAGTGAGCAAATGCATTGCTGCATACACACATGAGCTGCAGCAAAAGAAATGTGACTCAATAATTCTACCCATTCATTTCCATATTATCTGTCTCTGATGGAAGCCGGTCAGAATATTTTTGTGTGGCTAATTTGGAAGGCTGGTTTACTCTTTCACACTGAGGTATCTGTGCAGTGTGGTATACACTAACCCCTAGAGGACTGATGTTGCTGGTTTGGCACAGATAAGGGGAGAATGTGTCTTACTAATACTGCAGAAACATCTGCACCAGAAGCACCTTCATGATAGGTAGGGGTGTACAACAGCTTCTTCAAAATAATACTGTTAATCCAGTTTCTATTACAGGAAGGTCTTTCTTTACCCTAGAGAGCCCTGTTTTGAGGAATGAGCAGGCATATAACTGTTCTGCCATGGCTTTGTCCTCTCTCAAATGCAGCAAATTCATTTTACTATCACTATTCATCCATTGTACTACACATTGACCACTTGCATCTTGCAAAAATGGAAACATCATTTGCCTGGGCGTGTAAGGAGAGGCTTGTGTCCTTAAAAAAAAAAATTTAAATAGTCATAATTAAAAACAAACAAGCAAACAAAATCCAAAACAAACAAAACACAAACAAACAAAAAAAAAAAAACCCAGACAAACAAAAAAACCCCACCAACCAGGATACAGTGGGGTTTTGATACACTGAAAGAACACTAGGAACAATCAAAAGGTTCCAGAGTTTCAGCTAAAACGATCAGTTCCCCTTTTACCCTTCTGTCTCCTCACAGATAATAGGTTTTCAAGAACTTCAGTTTTTCAGTTGTAGCTCCTAGGAAATTTGTCCAGCAGGCCACAATGTTCAAGGCTACACTTAGCTGGAGCAAATATATCAAAGAAGAAACCCGACAGACTTTAAAATGATGTGTGGTACTTAGCAGGAGAAGGCTTTGTTTTTCAAAAGGCACTCCAAGTTCTGCCTATAGCTCTTTATGAGAGGGCACTCATGAGCAAGTCAATGGGCTGAAGGTCCAAAGGACCTGAGTTTACAAAAGGAGTTCATTACCCCGTGACAATATGATTAGATTCAAAACTGACCACATCATCTCCTGGATTTACATGTGATTATACAGCACATAAACATTTAGCCAAGGGTATGGAGGTGGAAGTGGCTCTGCCCACTTCAGCCCAATTAAAGGGTTGCATTGAAAGGTCTTTGAGAATTTAATCCTGTGATTTTAAAGCAATGCTTTGTTTTTTTTCCACAGAGCTGAAGCTGTGAGGAACTAAAAATTACGTGGACTATTGCTTCCTGTGTTTCAGGTCTGTATTTTGCCAAGGGGTAAGAAAATGTGTATGTTTGCTTCACTGTATTTAATGTTTTAGCCCAGCTCTGGTTTGGCTGGCCTTGGGGAATTAGCAACAGGATCTGCTTTGGACAGAAGAAGATTAGTGTGTTCCTCTGTTGTGTTCTCTGTGCATGCATATTTAAACTTGAAGCCTAAGTGATTGACAAACTGAAAGGAATCTAAGATCCAGTTACAAAAGAAAAATATTCAAACGGAAACTTAGCACAAGGCAGTTTTTAAAATATGCTTTGGAAACTGGAAGAAAAAACACCCAATTCCTTTGGCTGTTATTCATTTGTATTTCACCCAGCAACTCAGCAACACAGAGTATTTGCTCATTTATTAATGGTGGTCTTTGAAATTTACTTTGATCAACTTTCTGAAATACTTTTCTATAGAAAGATGGAAACTGAATTAGTAATAGAAGAGAAATTAAGAAATTAAGACTAAAACAGTCTTTAATGGATCTTCAGGCTACCAAAGTTAGAGACCTCTTTGTTGTTCTGATTATTTTAAAATGTATTAATGCTATTGATTTTGGTCTGGGTGACTCAACCATAACACTGGACAGACTTTATTAGGTAATCTTCATATTAAGCATATGAACATACAAATATGTTTTTCATCTACATTTCGGTGTCCCTTTTAAAGGCCATCATGGTAAAGTTTACCAAAGGATTCCTGTAATTAAGGAATGCACCTCTCCTAGGCACTAGAGTTAGTAATTTATTGGTCTACTCCAAGCAGTTTTCAAGGCCTCACAGTGGACAAAGATAGGTTTACATTTTAGTAATTCCTCTTCAAGCTGGTTTGGGAAGTCAGGATCATGACCCAGGCCAAAGAAGTGTTCTTGTATATATATTAGGCAGACTTCTGCATCAGATCTAAAGGTATAAATGTCCTGGGAGAGACTCCTGTGAAAGAGTTAGGCTGCTGGGGGGAAATGAGACATCAATTATAGAGAGACAATTGCTTTCTGTTAGTAATAGTTATGTGCATTTGTGGTATGTGGTATAATGCACACTTGTGTGTGTGAGTATAGACATTAGCTCAGTGGGAAAATAACTTCTGCAGGGAGTGGTCCAGGGCCATGCAGAGAAAAGTTCTGATTAAATCCAAACCTACTTCTGTCATACTATCAGAGAGAGTCAGAGGTCACTCTATTCACCAGGGCTCAAACCACCTACTAAAGAGAAAGCTTATCTAGTACAGAAGGCTCCACCTTACCCTTCCCAGGTAGTCCATCTGACTTAAAAGTAGTCTTCATTGCATTTTATCTCCACCACAGAAGGAACTTTGCTTGCTGTACCTGCTCACTTCAGAAACCTATCAGATAGGGTACATCAGCACAACTTCAACTCCAGGTTAAGAGGTCATCCTTTGGATTGTGCCTGAAGTGAAAAAGGCTTTCTTTTGAAAGGAATAGGGACAGGAAGAAATAGAAATGGCTGAAGTGCATGGCACTGGCACAGCTGTGTGATCCATGCATCCACAACCACAAGTGTGGAAAACCTACCACAGCAGGAAACTGCAGCATGTTGCAAATAAGATCAATTTTCTGCCTAACAATACACTTGGATTAGGCTGCTTGGTGGAGGTGTTTTCATCAAGGTAGTGAATGGCAAGAGAAAAATTACAGTAATATGGAACAACCTCACTTGTACAACCTAGAAGTTAGATCCAGGAATGCCATCATATCAGGAATGGTTTTTACTCTTTTTTTTGCCTAGTTCCTTACAGAGTTGAGACATCTGTGATCTTACCCTTGGGGAGTATGTTTATGTGAATGCTCCTAGAAGATTTAAAACCAGTTAGCCAGTTTCACCCACTTCTCTGCAGAGAGGCAGGTGACAATTACCATAATGAAGAGAGTCTATTGCTACTCTTATGAAGAAAAAGATGAAGTCTGAATTCAACCCTGATTAGATTTATGTTTGAGGGAGATGTTATAAGTGCATCAAGGCAAGATAAAGCTTTATTTGACATGTGTTTCTTGTTAGATGAAACCACATGGAACACTGGAACAGGCTGCCCAAGGGGGTTGTGGAATCTTTCTCTCTGGAGGTATTCGAGATCCACCTGAAAACATTTAAGTGTGATCTGGTATAGATGATCTTGTTCTGGCAGTAGGGCTGGACCAAATGATCTTTCAAGGTCTCTTCCAGTCCCTAGCAATCAGTGATTCTCCATCACCACCCCTCATCTTGCTAAAGCAGCCCCTACTCCCCCCTGCCCCTATGCCTCACTCTACCTAAACAGCTCTTCTCCTCCACCACCACTTTTGCGAGCATCAGAGCCTGAGGCAAGAGCCACAAACCACTAAAACACCACACAGAGGAGCTCAGCTCCAGCAAGAACACCCAGCTAGCACCCATGGGTGATGTTGGACATTGCAATGGTTGTTGAGCCTAACCCTAACTAGCTGGGGGGGCCACCAGGCCCCCCCGGCCTTAGAAACCCTCCACCAATTCACCCAGTGCACACCATGGGGACTCACCAGTGATGCCAGGCAGAGGATCCCTTGGCCCAAATGGGCCTAGCTTGGGGCTGCTGTCTTTCCTGGGGCAGAATATAAAGGGCAGTGACCAGGGAGGGTAAAGTGGCCACACCTGGGGTGGGAGGAGACTCCAACAGAGTCCAGGTGCTCTGGGATTTAGGGGCAAATGGGGGAATAGGGGAAAAATGGTACAGGTTGGGTGGAAAAGGGGTGGATATAGTGTTCCAGTGTGATCTGCTATGGGTGATCCTGATCTGTCAACATCTCTTCCAGCCCCTAACATGCTGTGATTCTGGTGAAAAGGAGGAGATGGTGGTAAAAGGAGGGACATCTAGAGGAAGGGAGGAAGATGAAAGAGGAGGAGTTACTAGGTCCAGAGAGGTTCTCCTCCCCCTCTACCCTACCCTGGCGAGGCCACATCTGGAACATTGTGTCCAGTTCTGGGCCCCTCAGTTGAAGAAGAATGGAGAACTGCTTGAGAGATGCCAGTGCAGAACAACAAAGATGATGGAGTGGAACATCTCTCTTACAAGGAGAGCCTGAGGCAGCTGGGGCTCTGCTGTTTGGAAAGGAGGAGACAGAGAGGTGACCTCATTGATGTTTATGAATATGTAAAGTGTGAGTGCCAAGAGGGTGGAGCCAGGCTCTGCTCAGTGACACCCAATGACAGGACCATTGGGTGGAATTTGAGGCATAGGAAGTTCCGTGGAAACAGGAANCAAATGGGGGAATAGGGGAAAAATGGTACAGGTTGGGTGGAAAAGGGGTGGATATAGTGTTCCAGTGTGATCTGCTATGGGTGATCCTGATCTGTCAACATCTCTTCCAGCCCCTAACATGCTGTGATTCTGGTGAAAAGGAGGAGATGGTGGTAAAAGGAGGGACATCTAGAGGAAGGGAGGAAGATGAAAGAGGAGGAGTTACTAGGTCCAGAGAGGTTCTCCTCCCCCTCTACCCTACCCTGGCGAGGCCACATCTGGAACATTGTGTCCAGTTCTGGGCCCCTCAGTTGAAGAAGAATGGAGAACTGCTTGAGAGATGCCAGTGCAGAACAACAAAGATGATGGAGTGGAACATCTCTCTTACAAGGAGAGCCTGAGGCAGCTGGGGCTCTGCTGTTTGGAAAGGAGGAGACAGAGAGGTGACCTCATTGATGTTTATGAATATGTAAAGTGTGAGTGCCAAGAGGGTGGAGCCAGGCTCTGCTCAGTGACACCCAATGACAGGACCATTGGGTGGAATTTGAGGCATAGGAAGTTCCGTGGAAACAGGAAAGCTTTTTTCCCTGTGAGGGTGACAGAGCACCGGAACAGGCTGCCCAGGGTGGGTTGTGGAGTCTCCCTCTCTGGAGATATTCAAGACCTGCCTGGATGTGCTCCTGCATGATCTGCCCTACGTGACCCTGCTCTGGCAGGGGGATTGGACTGGATGAGCTTTCGAGCCCTTCACATTCTGTGATTTTATGAAACCCCACTCCAATACTGATACCCACAGAAAATCCACTGAACTTCTTTTCTCATTGATAAAGTCACAGTGGTCCAAAGAGCAAACTGGTGTCACTGCCTTCCAGTCTTGCAAGAACAGGCTCTGAAATGCAAAATTTTCCCATCATGCAGATTAGCAACATACCTATTGGCCTGAGTTGGCAGCAGTGCCTTAGGTCTGCACAGAAATCCCAAATAGGATTGAAATAAGAGTTTAAGCTGTCAGGTTTGTCAAACTATATAGTGGCTGTATGCAGTGAGTATATTCTTGAGGCATGGTCACAGGAGTAAGGTGGTTGAATAAGTGAGGTCAGCATTTCTCTTTCCATCTGAACATCCTTGTGTGGCATACCAAGAGCTGTTCCTCAGTGATCCCTGTCTTCCAGGCATGACAGTTCTCAGAGTCCCCAAGTCTTAGGGATGGCAGTAGGACAAAGCAATGCAGCAGCATTTATGTCTGGAGATTGAAAGAGAATTTGTTCATGTCTTTTGCTGGTTTTCCACTTTGTGCTATGAATTCTAAACAGAAACACAAGTAGAGAAGTACCTCACTGTTTTGTTTCTCACTTACATTTTCACACTCGGAGGGTACTATGACAAGTTTGGCATGAAAGTGTCAGGATCACAAAATTTACTATAAATATCTAGTAAATATATTTGGTAAAGGCTCCTTGTTGTAAATGCACAAAGGGAAAAAAATGAGAGAGAGAAAAACTTCTGTGGCTTTCAGTTTCTTTTGCCTACTATTTTCACAGGCACACGCATTTGAAAGCTCAAACTGCCACTGAATGTAGCCAAACTGCCAATGCAAGCTCAGACTTGATGCTCTTGGAAAACTTGGGGCTCTAATTATACAGTGACCTAAATTGTTTCCAAAGTGATTTTTAGATGGTTCTCTTGGGATGCAGAATTTAAGGGTAATTAAAGAGACCAAATCTTTATAGGTTCAAAATGTCTTTTCTATGGAAATTATCTGCACCTTTTAAAGAAAATAAACATTAGGAGGATTGGGGACTTACTGGGACCTGTCATTGTGAAATTTGTGCTGGTTGGAAGTCATCCCTGATCAATGTCATCCGGGGCGAAATGCTAAAGGAAGTCTGGCGTCAAATGCAGTGATTGAGCTGAACTGCTGAAGGGAAGCACTTATCAGGTGCTGAGAGTGACCCAAACCAGAAGACATCCACTGGTCTATAACAGTTCCCAGGGAAGGAATTTTGCATGTCTGGGTAGGACAAAAGAATCCAATGAACTCCGAAGTAATATCTATTAAATAGCTCACACAACATGTAAACTCAAACCCAAATTCCTTCACTTGGGTTTTTTTTGGCCACTTTGTAAATTACTGTGTCCTGCATTCGGTGCTTATCAAATCCAAGTTCAAGATATGCTTTCCCAAACATGTATTTTTCTGTTCGAATTCCACAAAAGCAATTTGAGCTATGAATTAAAATCAACCAAAGAAAACACTTTTGGCTAGAAGTAAAGAAATTGAAATCTTAACATTTAAAAAAAAAAAAAAAAATTAACTGTGGAGTTATGCTGGAAATTGCAATTCAGATAGCCAGCCTGTGCTTTTTATCAGGCACTTGCCATGGCCTCCTTCAGCAGATAAATGAAATGATGCACCTTAGCCAGTGTTACTTGTTCAAATACATATCTTCACTCTGCTATTTGATCTTGGCATAATGTAATCAGCTTTGATTACAGATATTGCTATAATCTGTTATGCTTGTAATTAATTAATCACCATTTAACTAATTTCCTAGTGTAATACTTCAAATGATACCATGTGATACCTTGTAGTGCCCTTTTCTATTAGCTGGTGATTGTAGTCTCCTCCCACCCCAGGTGTGGTCACTTTGCCCACTCCCCTTCATAATCCCCTGCAGGAAGGGCAGTAGCCCCAAGCTAGGCCCCTTGTGGGCCAAGGGATCCTCTGCCTGGCATCACTGGTGAGTCCTCATGGTGTGCACTGGGTGAATTGGTGGAGGGTTTCTAAGGCCGGGGGGGCCTGGTGGCCCCTCCAGCTAGCTAGGGTTAGGCTCAACAACCATTGCAATGTCCAACATCATCCATGGGTGCTAGCTGGGTGTTCTTGCTGGAGCTGAGTTTCTCTGTGTGGTATTGTATGTGCTTGCAGCTCTTGCCCCAGACTCAGGGGTAGGGATGAAAATGGTGGTGGTAGAGCAGAGCTGTTTAGGTAGAGTGGAAGGGCAGTAGGTGAAGCAGAGGCTGCTCTGAGAAGGTAAGGGATGGGGAGAGCAGGGGCTGTTTGGAGGGAGGTGAGGAGTAGGGCCTGCTTAGGGGAGGTGAGAGGTGGTGGTGGGAGAGCAGGAGCTGCTGTGGGCAGGAGGAGATTTAGGGGGGGGACAAGAGCAGGAGCTCAGTAGGTAGGTGAGGAGTGGTGGCGGAGGAGCAGGGGCTACTTGGGGAAGGTGAAGGCTGCAGATACTATCTACCTTGGCTTTCCAGAAGCCTTCTACACTGTTTTCCACAGAACTCTTGTGGACAAACTGGTTGCTCCTGGCTTGGGCAGGCACAGTTCTGCCATATACAGTGCTGGCTGAGTGCCCAAAGAGTGGTGGTCAGTGGAGTTAAAGCAGGTCACAAGTGGTATTCCTCAGGGCTCAGCAGAGGGACCACTTCTATTTAGCATCTCTATTGATGACCTTGATGGAGACAGAGTGTCATCAGGAAGTTCACAGGTAACACCAAGTTAGGGGGGAGTGCTCAGCTGTACATCAGGCACAAAATGTATTCTCAGTCCTTCCTTTCTCAATCTGACTTTTAACAGTAGTGAACAATCTTCCTTGATATTACCTAGTGCCATACAACCACAGGACTACTCTCTTCTCCCTACTAGGATAGGATGAGAAGAAATGGCCACAGATTGCACTAGGGAGGTTTAGATTGGATATTAGAAGAAACTTCTTCACTGAAAGGGTTTTCAAAGACTGGAACAGGCTCTCCACGGAGGTAGCTGAGTCTCGCTGGAGGTCTTTAAAAGACGCAGAAATGTGGCGCTAAGGAGCGTGCTATAATATTTGTTACTCATTTGTCATCAATCAAATGTCATTTTCTTTAACTGCAGGAAATTTATTTCTCTTCAGACACACTACTGGGGTCAGGGCTGAAATATGGTTAAGTTAAAACATGTGCTTGCATCCTTTGGGGTCAGTGCAAGTGCCTGCTGTGGTGCTCCCCTCTAAGTGAGCAGTGAAGCACAGTCTTGCTGACTCAAGCTCAGCTGGTCCAGAATAACAATCCTGGTCTACTCAAACAGAAAACCTGTTGAACTATATGTAAAGCCCAATAAATATTGCACATGCCAAGGTATAATTCAGAAGAGTAATTTGTTTAGTTTTGAAGGCTGATAACCACTAGAATGATTTTGCTATAAATTAGCAATGTACATATTATCTGTCAATAGGGTTTTCTATTCCAGCAACAGTAATGCTTGTATTTCTTTACTTGTGCACTTAAACATAGCTGTAAGGATGCTATTATCTGAACACTTCAATATCTTTGTTTCCTGGCATGGGGCATTTCTTAAAAATCAAAGATGCTCTCATATTATCACCTTAGACAGAGTAAAGCACTTGGGACCTATTAAACTTAATTCTTTAGCTGTGGAGTAGCTTATTTTTACTGATAAGCTATCTAAAAGCAAATGCACTTTTTCACACATACAGTAAACTATAAATTTCCAAAGCATATGCAAAACTCCAAGATAATGTTTCTAATGCTTGTGCTTATCAGTCCTTCCTTTCATAGCAATACAGAATTCCCAAGGACAGGAAAGGGCAGTGAATATCTGTTTACCAAAGGGATATAAAGAAATACCCAACTGTTATATTGAGCCTGAAGAACCATTCATGTCTTGAGTCTTCTGCTACTGCCCAAGTTAATATGTAAAGTCACTTTCAGGAAGAGGACCCAAAAAATGGGCTGTTCTTTTACAGTATGACTGCTTTACACAACTGTGCCTATGTGCTAAAACCTTACAAATAGGCAAACATTTCTCAAGAAGGCTGAAAGGGTTTAAATTCAACTTCTTCTTTCTAGTTGGGCCATGTGTTGAAGCTGTCCACTGGCCTAGTATCAAGTGATAGAACAAGAGGAAACAGCCTAAAATTTCACTGGGGGGAACTTAGATTGAATATAAGGAACTTTATTTTGTTTTACTGAAAGGGTGGGCAGGCATTGGAATAGGTTGCCTAGGAAGGTGGAGTAACTGCCCCTGGAGGTGCTCAAAAACTTGTAGACATAGCACTTCATGACATGATTTAATGACCATGGTGGTGTTAGGTTGACCTTTGGACTTGAAGATATTAAAGGTCTTTTCCAGCTGAAGGGAGTGTACAGAGCACATATCATGGGTCAGTTCAGGTCCAGAGAACCATTTTTCTGGCTCTTCATTCCCTGCATCTATGCTGATAAGGTCTGTTTCATTTGTGAGTCACACTAATGACCATTCTGTCAGCCTTGAGCTGCCCCTGTGAAGAGAAGCACCATTGCCTCTGCACCTCCTCTTCCAGAGGAACCCAATTGAAGTTCATTGAAACCTAGCAAGTGAAATTGGAGTAGAGGAACAGAAATGAAAATGTAAGCTGCAAGGTTCAGCCACGCCATGGTGGAATAATACCAAACTGCTGTGTCTTATGAAAAGTAGGACATGGTAACTTGGGACATTTCTTTTAATCAACATTCAATGAACCTTTAAAGCTGGTTAGTGAACAGAAGGAAATTGATGCAAACCTTGTCCAAAATCAAACATGTTTAATGCAGTTTAGTTTTATTTACTTAATGGATGAACTTGCTTTCAAATTGGCATGTTCTGTCCCCAGGCAGTCCTGTTTCTGGCTTAGGTGCTAAGCACTTTTTTTTGACTATGGCTTTTGTCTCTATCAGTAGATATCTGTAACAGACCCCAGCCAGAGCTCAGGACCTTTTTTCTGGGATGGGAATTAAAATAAATCATCACTATAAACAAGCCACAACTATACACATGCAGTCTGAAACACATTCTTGATCAAGGATGAGAATGTTTTGGGAAAGAACTGTGCAGACACATGAAGGTACAGCCTCTCAAAAAAAGCTGCAGCAAATCTGATAAAATGGCTAAGGACTCTTCCCCTAGAATAGTTCTTTAGTTTTTCTAGGGGAAGTAAAGAATTGCATAGGTCCTTATTTAAGTACATTATGAAAAGGTAATTCGAATAAGTTAACAGTGCTCATCTAAGAAGAAAAGCTCACCTCTCAAACCTCAGTATTTCATGTAATTGTCAATAGTGACAATCCAAATAGGTTTAATTACGTAACCTGTGTCTTGTCTCCTAATAATATTTCTAACCTTTTATCAGGAGGCTGGAGTCCTAGCTTTATGGTGTCTTGATTTATCTTCTCTCTGGGATTACATTTGGCACTCACTGTAGATTGTGGGTAGAGAAAGATTTTTCAGTTATTTTTATGTCTGCCTTTGTAAAAACCTCTGAGCTTAAAATTGTTCCCCACTCCTGACAAGAAAACTGTACTACATATTTAACTGCAATACATATTCAACCTGATAAAAACATCTGATGTTTTAAACTAAGCTTTTCAACATCTGTGAAGTGTTGAAAGCTGGGACAATAAGACCTGGACAAGGTGGTGTGGACGAGGGAGTCTATGTTTAAGAAGCATTAAAGCCTGCCACCAATGTTTCATGCTTCTCCACTGATGCATGGTGCAAGAGGCACATTCACCTCCGTTTACCACGATGAAACTAGACAGATGCATACATCTAGTAAACTCATGGCAAGCTACAGAAGCAATCATGCACATGCAAGAAATCTGTTGGATTTCATTTTTGCCAGCAAGTTTTCTCCAACCACTGTAGTCTAGGTATAGTCTAGCTCTGTGTCTCTTTCAAAAAAGCCTGATCTTACCCTGGATTTGGCCTAGTGTGTATTGAGCAAAAGTCACCATACCATATCCTTAAAACTCACCAAAACCATGTTGTTGGCCACAATTTTTTATGAACAGTTAATCTAGGTTCTGCCCATCCCTGGTGTGGAGAGAAGCTCCTAAGGACTAAAGTGCCATGGTGTTTAGGTTGTTTTGCAAAGCAGTGAACTCTTTCCCAGGTGTCTGGGTAGAGACCTCAGTGTTTGCACCATAATGCACATCCTGATGGCAAAGGAATAACTTGTTGACATCCAATTAATATTGCTCTGCTCCTAAAATGCATATGTAATTGCACAGAATCTCAATGTTAGGGGCTAGAAGGGCCCTTGAGAGACCATCCAGTCCAAGCCCCCTGCCAGGGCAGGGTGACCTAGACCAGATCACATAGGAACACATCCAGGTGGGTCTTGAGTATCTCCAGACAGGGAGACTCCACACCCACCCTGGGTGGCCTGTTCCAGTGTTCTGTCACCCTCACAGGGAAAGAATTCCTCCTCCTGTGTCTCAGCTTCCACCCATTGCTCCTTGTCCTGTCTTTGGGCATTGCTGAGCAGAGCCTGGCCCCATCCTTTTGGCACTCATATATTTGTAAACAAGAATGAAGTCACCTCTCAGTCTCCTCCTCTCCAAGCAGCACAGCCCCAGCTCCCTCTCTCCTTGTAAGGAAGATGCTTCACTCCCTTCATCTTTGTGGCTCTGCACTGGCATCTCTCAAGCAGTTCTATGTCCTTATTGAACTGAGGACCCAGAACTGGACACAATTTCTAGTTCTGTTGCTTTCCCAGACTTCTTGTGTGTGTTTTCAATTTCCTCCTATTGTCCTTTTAGTTTAAAAATTGCCTTCAACAGTTGGGTCATTTCCTCATGATTCTTTGCTTCATTGCGTCAACTTAATTTTCCAGGGACTATACCATATCTGCTATATAGATAGGAATACATATGGAAGAGGGTAAAGTGAGCATGCATGCACTGACCCTCCCAGGGTTTTTCATAGGTAGCCGTAGCTTTTGATGAACTAAAGTTTCAAAGCAACAAACTGTACCTGAAAGTAACTTCTCAGTGCCTCTCCATATCCTTATCTTCCATGATCTCCCTGACCTCCTTTTGCACTCATCTTCTGTTAGTGAGTTCTGGGGTTTAATTACAGATAGTGTGCAATAGCACTTCTCTCTGGTTTATACCAGCTGGCTGATCTTGTCATTTGCTGCTCTTGTATTCTTTTATTGTAAGTAGAAAAAGAATGGGGAGTGATTACTCACTCTTCAGTATTGTTCATATTAATGAGCATATTTTTATGAACATTCATGATGTTAATCATGCCTTCTCATATTTTGTTTTACAAACTGGAGATTATTAATCTGTTCCATCTCTCTCTCTGTAGGAGTAGCATCACTCCTAGGATCAGGAAGTTTTTTTCAGTTAAAGCTTGGTTGTGAATGTAGTGTTTACTGTATGAGCTAGTTATGTTTACTGAGGCACAGTTGTACCTGGCAATAGAATTAGAACACTTGCAGTGTCAAAAAACCAAATGCAGTGTGGATTAGTTTAATGACACAGCTAATTTTGTTGGCTTTGTCTCTTTCTTTTTATCCTTCCATCTTGCCAAACCAACTGAGATTTTCTTGGTCACAGGAAAACGTCATCTTATGTGACAGAGATGTAACCCAGGATATATTCATAAACTAGAAGCCACCATGAGCCACTAATGTCCACTTGTGGCCAAGAAGACCAATAGTATCCTGGAGTGAATTAAGAATAGTGTGGCAAACACATCAGGGGAGGTTGTTCCACCTCTCTGTCCTAGTAAGGAGACACCTGAAGTAGCTTTGTCTGGGCTCCCCAGTTCAAGGTAGTCATGGAACTACAGTCCAGCGGAGACTAAAAAGATGAGGGGACTGAGGCATCCCTCTTACAAGGAAAAGCTGAGAGATCTGGGGCAGTTTAGCCAGAAGACACAAAGACTGAGAAGGAATCATATCAACGCTTAGTAATATCTAAAGGTTGGAGGGCAAGAGAATAGGACCAGATTCTTTTCTGTGGTGCCCACTGACAGGGCAAGGGACAAATTGGGGCACAAGAAGTTCTGTGTGAACATAAGGCTGTGAGGGTGCTGGAGTCCTGGAGCAGACTGCCCAGAGAGGTTGAGGAGTCTCCCTCTCTGGAAAGATCCCAAGCCCATGTGGGCACAGCCCTGTGTAGCCTGCTCTGGCAGACTATGCTTTAGCAGGACAGTGGGATTTTACAATCTCTAGAGGTCCCTTCCTCCTACTATCTGTGAACTTCTAAATGATTCCAGATTCTTTATTATGGTATAAAGACCTATATTTACTCCAAATTTTGCAATATATTGCTTTCATTAGACTTATATTTGGGTGGTGTATGGGGAGAAGTATTTTACCAATAGAAAAGTGGGCACTGCTTTGCTTTTGCAAGTTCCATGCCATCTTGTCTTCTGCCTTCCATAAAAGAAGGAAATGAGCTTGATCAGAATAAAGGTCAAACAAAACCCTTCAGAGTTCAGACAATTATTTTCCTGCCACTAACTCATCTTCCACTTAATTCTCACCAGAGGATTTCCACACATTTACACATCATTCCCTCCCTGCTCTTCCTTGCAGTGTTTTTAACCAAAACAGCTACCACAACAACTGAGCACAACTCTGACTTAAGAGTCCTCTTCCATGTCAATATTCTTTGATTCTGCCCCTTTACTACAGATGGGGTCTGACGAGCGCCGCGTACTGTGTGCAGTTCTGGAGCCCCCAGCACAGGAAGGACATGGAAGTGTTCGAGCGGGTCCAGAGGAGGCCATGAAGATGCTGAGAGGGCTGCAGCAGCTGTGCTGTGAGGACAGGCTGAGAGAGTTGGGGCTCTGCAGCCTGGAGAAGAGAAGGCTTTGAGGAGACCTTAGAGTAGCCTTCCAGGATCTGAAGGGGGCCTACAGAAAGGCTGGGGAGGGACTATTTATAAGATCTTGCAATGGCAGGACAAGGGGCAATGGGTTTAAACTGGCAGAGGGAAGATTTAGACTGGAGGTTAGGAGGAAGTTGTTTACAGTGAGGGTGGTGAGACACTGGCACAGGTTGCCCATAATATGTTGTTCATTGACTCTCTACCAGTGTTACTACTTCTGGATTTTCCCTCCCCCTGACTCCTGCTGCTCTGGTTTAACATATTAGTGTGCCTTTTTCTGACTAGTGCCTTGTTTTGTTACTTCCTCCCCACATTTCTCCCTTAGGCATTTGCATTATGTTTCTGTCCTCACTAGTATTTGTGACTCTTCCTAATTTTAGTATCATTTGTGCATTTCATTAACATGCTGTTTATTCTTTCCTCCAGATTGCTAATGAAGATGTTAAATAGGAACAATCCTGAAACTGCACCCTTCATTACCCTACTAGATATTTTTCCCCTAGTCACTATCATAATCTTTTGTTTATTGTCTTTCAGCCAGTTGCTCCTATAAAAACCATTTCATTTTCCCCTTACTACTCCAAAAAATAAAAAACCACCAAAAAACCCCACAAACCACTGCAATGAAACATTCAAGAACATATGGATACAACCTTGAACCTCTAAAAGTCACGCTGAAAAAAACTCAGGTAACCATGAACTTCCTGTGCATCACCATTACATATCAGAGGAGAGAAGATTTTTAGGAATAAAAATGATGATGGTGTTTGGGACTAAGGATGTTTAGAAGTGTCTTAAAGTCACAGAATCACAGACACATGCAGGTTGGCAAAGCCCCTCAGGATCACCAAGTCCAACCTAGAACCTTGCTCTACAAGATTCACATCAAACCATATCCCCAAGTACCACATCCAAAACACCCAGGGTGGGTGCCTCCACCACCTCCCTGGGCAGCTCATTCCAGTCCCTGACCACTCTCCCTGAAAAACTTTTTCCTAATGTCCAATCTAACCCTCCCCAGCCTCAGCCTGAGGCCATTTCTTGTTCTGTCTCCAGTTACCTGTGAGCAGAGCCCAGCAGTGGCCTCTCCACAAGGAGAGGAATTATTTTGGGACCTGCT
>WBNM01012581.1:673-11902 GCA_013399055.1 Ramphastos sulfuratus
CAATAATCTGCTGCCTGCTGGCCGGCCAGGGAGGGTCAGAGCCTGTGCTGCTGGCCATGCCCCCTGCCACATGCCGCGTGGCATCCATCGGCACAACCGAGAGGCCATATGGTGGGAGAAACCGGATTAAGTGTCCCCGTTTCGGGGTTTAACCCCTGTGCTGCTGCTGCAGTGATGGGAGGGCAACAACCAAAGCCCCACTGTCACCCCCTCCTGTGCCTGCATCACACCTGGCACAAGCATCCGCTGCCCGCACCGGGCTGCCTGGGGATGGGCCTGTCCCCAGGGGTTTGTAGGGGACACGATTGCCATCGGGACTCCCTGGGGACAGGAGCAGCTCGGAGACGCTCGTCGTGAAGTGGAGCTGTAAGTGCCTCCTGCGTCACGTGGCGAGGATAAGTGCAAAATGGCCCTATTATGATAATTGCTCCAAATTATGATTGATGGAGATTAGCTGCTTATTTGAGGAAATGGCAGGCACACGTGTGACACGGGCAGGCCAGGGGACGGGGACATGGGGACACTGGCAGAGGGGCATGCCGGGATGGCTCCCAGGGCTCTGCATAAGGCATGGATCATCGCCACCATCCCTTGAGCTGCTGCATCCACAGCTGGTGGCTCTCAAGATAGGATGTGCTGTGGCAGTAGGACACTGGGTGCTGCATGGCAGGAGTCTTGGATAGGGCTGGTGTGACCCACACATGGCCCCGTCCTGCCCCATGGTGTCTCCTGCCAACTACATTAAAGACATCCCAAGTTAGGAGGTAAACATGTCAAATGGTGATGGTGAACTGGTCTCTGTGTGCCAGAACCTTCATTGGTGGTCCCAGTGTTCTGTCCCACCAGGCTGTGCCACAGGGCTGGGACGAGGGCAGTGGTACTGTCCTAGCACCTCTGCAGATCCCAGCAAATGTGACTCTCAATAAACAACTTACTTTGGGTGAAGCCAAGTGGAGTGCTGGGCTGGTTCAGGGATGGCAATCTGTCCCCTGCCTCCCACCTGGTTCTTCCCAGCAGTGTCCCTCAGCCTTGGCAAGCTTCCTGGAGCATCAACATTGGTAGCACTGGGACTACTGTGGGTGCTCACACCACAGTACCACTTGTCCCTTCAAAAAAAAAACACTGAGAGCAGGAATTTGAGGAAGGAAAACTGGAGAGGCAGGGATGGTTGCAACCCTGATGGCTGGCCTGGATGGAGCCATGGCACAACTGCACCAGGATTTTGGCACAGAGCAGGAACATCATGTTGCGCAAGGCCAAGGTGGCCATGTAGAGTGACACATGGCTAGAAAGGACCCCCAAACCACCCACCCATCACCAGAAGTCCCTCCTCCACTCTCTCCCAATTTCCCGGACCCCCTCTGCGGCAGACGGATGCTGGGTAAGAGGTGTGTCTGTGGGAGCCGTGCTCGCCACACAGCATCGCCGAGCTGGGTTCCATTGGCACTTGCCAAACCTAGGATGGGCTTTTCTGGCTGAGTTGGGGGCATAAGTGGAGACAGAAGACATTGAGCCTCTCCATGTGATGCTGGCACTGTGACCAGGCTCCGGTGCTCTCCACCAAGGGACGAGGACATCACCCAGCTGGTCACAGTGAAGGGAAGACTTCCTGGCCACTGGGCATGGCGAAGCCAGCTCCTCTCTTTGCGTTTTCCCCTTTTTCTCCCCCCTGTTTGGCTCTTGGCAGCGGAGCCGCAGCGGTGGCTGGGGCGCGCGGTGCCGGGGAAGGGCTTGCCAAGCATCGGCAGCCCCCCGCAGCCCCCCGTCCCCTCGTGCCAAGGCTGGTGGCTGGCAGAAGGGCTGCCTGCGCCTGGCAGGGCTCTGTCAGCTGCGGGAGGATCCCTGCGCCACGCTCACTGCCAATTTCCCAGCGAGCTGGCACCACAGGCGGCTCCGGAGGCACCGGCGGAGAAGGCTGGGGAGGACGGATTGTGAAAGGGAGAGAGGAAAAAAAAAATAATAATGGACACATGCCATCGCTGGAGCGATGAGGCTGCCAAAACGCCAGCAGGCAGCACGGGGCCAAAACCCACTGCAGCAGAGAGGAGGGTCTGGCAGCCCATCCCGGCGTGGGATGCATGGAGGACGGGCATCACGGCAGAAGCACAGCGTGGTCGAGGCAGGACGGAGAGCAGACGGTGGAGCCGGCGAGAAGTGAGGTATTTGCCTTCGTTTCAAAGGCTGTGTGCGTGCATGTGTTAGCTGCCAGGGCTCCGCAGCCCAGCCCGGCTGGCTCAGCCCTGCGCAGGCTGCCCGGGGCCTCCCCGGCTGTCCCAGAGCTCTCTCGCCTGTGGCCTGTCCCATGGCACCGCCAGTTCTTTGTTGGCCCTGGTATGGGCAGGCGAGAGCCTCGGGTGCCTGCCGGGCTCGGCCGGTGGCCACAAAGAGAGATTTGCCATCTCCCGGCCACGCAGGCAGGGGCCAGTGAGGGAGGTTTGGCTTTGTCTGGTTGGGCTTTGTCTGCCGGCAGCCGCGGTGCCGGGAGCTGCCGGAGTGGCCGCGGTGGAGCAGGGAGAGTGCGAGCCAAAGTCCTGCTAGCTGGCACACAGGAAGCATTCCCTGCTCCCACGCTGGGGCTACCACAGGGATAGAGGAGAAGGAGAGGGTGGGTAGAGAGCCCTCTGCACCCAACGCGCTCTGAGGAGGAGGGAAGAGGAGGATGCAGGATCTGGGAAGCTCGTAGTCCCGTGACCACAACCTGCACGATGCAGGAGTCATAGCCATGGGGTACTGGCTGCAGTGGGTGTCGCATGGGGTTAAGGGTGCATGTTGGTACCTTCGGGGTGGGGGCTGAGGGGCACGGGGCAGAGCCTCGGTCCGGCAGCAGAGATGCTGCCATGCACAGGTTTGGGTTGGTGAGTGTGCTGCCGGCCTGTGGTGTGGGAGCAGCGTCACAGCCAGCAGCAAACGCTGGCGTGCTGGGAACACCATGGCCTCGCAGCTCCTCTAGCACCCACGTGAAGGCTCCAGCTGGGCCTCCAAGTGCCAAACTGGGCTGGGGGGAACGAAGTTACTGACAATGCTGAGCCCTCACACCGCTCTGACTCTTGCACATTTGAAGGACCTGCTATGTACCCAGAAGAACCTCTTTGCCCAAGGATGTCCTTTCTGCACCAACATCACCAGGACCTTGGGGCCCCTGACCCCAGTGTGTGCTGCCTATAGGAGCAAGGACAGGGGATCAGTCCTGGTGATGCTGCAGCATCCAGCTTTGAGGGCACCAGCATCTCTCTGGGAGAGATGTGGTATGAGGCAAGAGAAGCCAATCTGTCCCATCCCGTGCTCAAACATCACTGACCATGCTGGTCCATGCCAGGCCACCCCACAGCCACTGTGCACATCATGATTCTGAAAAGCAGCTCTGCCCATTGCTGTGTTGGATATTGGGATTAAATGCAGCACCCTGCTTGCTAGGGACAGACCATGCTGCAGCTGCATCCTCAAAACATCCCATGGAGAAGGATTAGGAAAGGTCCCTCCGGCATCTGGATGGCACCAACACAGCCCCTTGAACTCATCCAATCGCCCCTAGACCACCATTCACAGGAGGATGAAGCCCTGCTGCCTGCCCTATACTACCAGTGGCAGGGCTGGAGTTGGACAGGAACAGCCCCCACGCCATGGGATGCTCCCCCCATCTCCCCCTCTCCCTCGTTTTCCTCCATATTTCACAGTTCCTGCTTCCTGCACAAGGCAGGGGTCTCCAGGGACTCCAGCCAGATGTTCTCTGCAGCACACCACATTGCTTTCCTAATGAAATATTCATGGAGCCTCTCCGCCTTTTGCCATGAAAGCCTTCTGCAGCTCCCAGCCCTGGAAACGCTGTGCAGGCAGCATTCCTGCAAAGCCACCCACCCGGGGGCCCCTGCTTCCCGCTCGGCCCCTTTGCACCACTCCTCCTTCCTCTTCCTCTTCGCCCCCTCTCGGCTTGGAGATGAGGCACCTCCAAGAGCCACGTGCTGGGGACGCTGGTGTCACTTCATGGCTGTCACCCACCCCGAGGCAAGATGCTTCTGTGCCTGGGATGGATGATGGGTGGGTGCACGGGGCACGGAAGGGTGTCACCCGCCCTGTGCCAAAGCCACCCTGTGGATGGCAGTGCCAGAGGGCCCCATGTGCCAGCGCGACCCCGGCGCTGCTGCCGGCTCGCAGCCAGCCCGCGGCATTAGGGATGCTGTGCAGTATAATCCAATTAGGTTGTTTATGCAAACAATCAGGTTTTATGTTTCGGTAAAAAGCTTAAAGAACCTTAATCAAAGTGAAAGACCTGAAATTACCGCCGGAGGGGGCTGGGCGTTGTGGGGTGGCAGGCAGGACACCCTGCCCAGTTTGTGACACTCTGCCTGGATTGTGACACTCTGCCCAGTTTGTGACACTCTGACCAGCTTTTGACACCCTGCCTGGATCGTGACACCCTGCCTGGACTGTGACACTGCCCAGTTTGTGGTATCCCGACCAGCTTGTGATGCCCTTGTCTGGCTCGTGAGCCTCTTGCCTGTATCATCTCACCCTGCCTATATTGTGACACCTTGCCCAGATCGTGACATCCTACCTGGATTGTGACACCCTTCCCAACTCATGACACCCTGCCTGGATCGTGACACTCTGCCCAGCTTGTGACAGCCTGACCAGCTCACGACAGCCCTCAGCTCATGACAATCTGCCCAGATTGTGACAGCCTTCATGGCTTCTGTCACCCTACCCAGCTTGTGACACCTTGCCCCGATCATGATACTCTGCCCTGCTCAATGACACCCTCCAGTCCAGCTTACAACACCCTGCCCAGCTCACACCCAACACATTCTGGGGTGCTCAACACCAAGGGCCATGTGGGAGATGCTTTGCTGCAGCCCTGTGTTGCTGCCAGAGCGTCCTGGTACCCTTCAGTCTCGTGCCCTGCAAGCTCCAGCCTGGTCCTATGACCAGGAGAGCTGAGAGTCAGATTCCCTTTGCCCACAGCCACCCACTCAGAAAGGCTATGGGGGCCCAACACACATTCTTCTTCCTCTCTGTTGCCCAGAGATGAGCCACAGAACTCTAGAAGCATTCATCAGCCAGAGCAATAACCCAAGGAGGGCAGGATGGGTGTGGGGTGGTCATAGTGGGCAGTAGGAGGGCGCTGGGGCACAAGTTTACTGTGCCAGCTGGGGACGAGCAAACACGTCTGTGCCCCAGTCACCGCTTGGGGATTCCTTCTCTAGGTGCTGAGCTTCTTTTGAGACCTTTTGTCACCACTGTAAGTGTCTGTAAACATGGGAGCATTCCTCTGCACTGAGGTGTGACATCAGGCTGGTGGCATGCACAAGATGCCAGCCAGCAAACTGAACCAGCATCCTGCCGCCATCCCACCTCATGTCACCACCTCAGCACTGGAAGACAATACCCGCAGCTCCAGCTCGGATGAGGTGGCTCAGAGGGACTGTTCCATGCTCTCCCTGCGCCTGCCTGGGGACGGGCACAGTGAGGTGGGGAGTGGGGCTGAGCCCACCGGTGCTGCGTCCCGCACCCCCACCCCCCCAACCCCCCCGAATTTCTGGCTGAGCGATAAGCTATGCAGGGAGGGTAGGAATAAAACATGTTCTGCAGAACAAATGATGTTAATTTGCTGAGAGGCTCTGAAGCCGAGTATTAGCGAAATGCCTTGAGGGAGAGAGCGGCAGCTGTGCTGGAATTAATGGCAACGTGCCGAATTAGCACCGCTATGCATCATAGTCAGGGGGAAAAATTGCCGGAGAGAGGGGGGAAAACAGCCCCCTCCGCCTGCCAGCCCTGGCCCTGGGGCACGCTGCCGAGCAGAGCCGGCCACGGCGGGTCCCTGGTGCCCGTGGGATGCCCTCTGCACAGCCGTGCCCGGGCGCTCGATGGGGAGGCTGCTTGTTCTGAGCTCAGCTTGCCACCGGGATGCTCAACGTGCCTCCAGGGCGCTCAGCATTCCTCTGGGTGTCCAGGGCTGCCCCAGGGTGTTCAGCATCCCTCCAGAATGTCTAACATGGTTCTAGGATGATCAGCATTCCTCTGAGATGTCCAGCACTGCCCCAGGGTATCCAGCATTCCTCTAGGATGTCTAACATGGCTCCAGGATTCTCAACATCCCTCTGGGATGTCCAGCACTGCTCCAAGGTGCTCAGCATCCCTCTAGGATTCTCGATATGGCTCCAGAATTCTCAGCATCCCTCTGGGATCTCCAGCACTGCTTCAGGATGATCAGCATCCCCCTGGGATATCTGACATGGTCCCATGATGATCTGCATCCCTGTGTGAGGTCCAACACTGCTCCAGGATGCTCACCAATGCCTCTGAGATGCTCAGTGTGGCTCCAGGGTCCATCCATCTGAGATGTACAGCGTTGGTCCTGGGTGCTCACCATCATTATGGGATTATCCATATGGCATCAGGATACTTAGCATCCCTCTAGGATGTCTGAGATTGCTCCAGAGTGCTTAGGATCCCTCTGGGATGTCCAGCATCCTTCCAGGCTGCTCACCATACCTCTGGGATGTCTGATATTGCTCCACAGTGCTCAGCAACCCTTCGGGATGTCCAACATCCCTCCAGCATGTTCAACATCCCTCTGGGATGCTTTACATCCCTCCAGGGTGCTCAGCATCCCACTAGACCAAACCATGCCATTGCCTCCAGGCCCACTCCAAGGATCCATGTGCTCCAGGGCCTGCATCCCTGCTGCTCCCCCATTCCTTCCCCTCCTTTCCTGGGGCTCTTCACCTCCATGTCTGTTCGCTCCTTCGATTTATTCCCCATGGTTGAGCTCCTGAGGTCTGCAGATCCTCATTGATTTCTAGCAGTGCAGCTCAGGGCTCCGCAGCCTCCTCCACCGCATCCGTCTTCCTTCCCTGCCGCCTTCCTCCCGCCACGGCGTGCCGCGGCTACCGGGAGCACGCTACAGAGTGGCCATTACCCCTTAATGGGTGCTTCCAGTAAAATCCATGCCTCTGATGAATATTTAACACCAACATCCATCTCTGCTGCCTGGAGAAGCTGTGGGGGAGTTCATTTGGCTGGTCCCACTGCTGCTGCCAGGTCAGGACTGCAGAGCTGGTTGTGGCCATGGTGCTGCTGGCTCTCGTGAGAAATTTGGGGTAGACTTTGTGTGGTGGAACCCGAGCCCACAGAGACAGCAGTGAGCAGGTAGCCAAGTGGAAAGTGGGGCTGGTGACATCCTGAGATGTTTCCCCAGGAGTTCTTCATCGTCCTGTGTGTCCGTTGCAGCCCATGGCCACTTATCTCCACTGTAAAACATCTCCCCACTGTAAAACATCTCCCAACTCAAGACATCTCCCCACTTAAAACATCTCCCCATTTAAAACATGTCCCCACTTGAAACATCTCCTCACTCAAGACATCTCCCCATTTGCCTTGTCACCCTTAAGCTTTTCTCCTGCTTTTTCCCTTGCAGATTCCAGCCCTGTTGGTGCCATCTCCATCAAGGGATGAGGTCATGCCAGATGGAGCAGCACCCAACCTGGCCCCGGATGCCACCATGCCACTCAGCCCTGTTGTGGGACAGTCCTGGTGAGGAGTCTCGTGCCTGGCTGTGCTGTGGGACTCGTGATGTGGTAGATGTGGATGTGCCTCTGGACTAGTCCCCACTGGGATGCACCAACTGCTGGGCACTGAAACTGCTGGGACATTGCAATGCAAACTGGAACCCTGGACCCTGTCACCATGCTGTGGCCGCCAGGTTTCAGCATTCCCAAGGAGCGTGTTGTGAAGAAGGAGAAGGTTTATCCATCTGCAGGTTTGTCCATCCAAAGACCTGAAAACATGGAGTGTCACCAGACACACTCAGGTGCTGGTCAGGATTTGGCCAAGGAGGATGAGATTTGCTCCCAACCATGCTCTGGACCGTGGGAGCATTTTGCTGATGGTGGCATTACTCAGGAGAATCTACACGGACCTACCAAGTGATATGCCAGGATCTGGGGCACCATCAGTCCTCAAGGTGGCCTGAGTGGCTGCCCCAATGCCACCACAAACTGGGAGCTGTGGGTGCACAGGGCTTTGCTTCACAGCATGGGACCATCCCATTCCTCCATCCCTGGGCTGGGAAGTCCTGTAACCTGGTTGGTTTTAGAGAGGGATGAGGATGCTGTGGGGTNTCCTTCCAGGCTGCTCACCATACCTCTGGGATGTCTGATATTGCTCCACAGTGCTCAGCAACCCTTCGGGATGTCCAACATCCCTCCAGCATGTTCAACATCCCTCTGGGATGCTTTACATCCCTCCAGGGTGCTCAGCATCCCACTAGACCAAACCATGCCATTGCCTCCAGGCCCACTCCAAGGATCCATGTGCTCCAGGGCCTGCATCCCTGCTGCTCCCCCATTCCTTCCCCTCCTTTCCTGGGGCTCTTCACCTCCATGTCTGTTCGCTCCTTCGATTTATTCCCCATGGTTGAGCTCCTGAGGTCTGCAGATCCTCATTGATTTCTAGCAGTGCAGCTCAGGGCTCCGCAGCCTCCTCCACCGCATCCGTCTTCCTTCCCTGCCGCCTTCCTCCCGCCACGGCGTGCCGCGGCTACCGGGAGCACGCTACAGAGTGGCCATTACCCCTTAATGGGTGCTTCCAGTAAAATCCATGCCTCTGATGAATATTTAACACCAACATCCATCTCTGCTGCCTGGAGAAGCTGTGGGGGAGTTCATTTGGCTGGTCCCACTGCTGCTGCCAGGTCAGGACTGCAGAGCTGGTTGTGGCCATGGTGCTGCTGGCTCTCGTGAGAAATTTGGGGTAGACTTTGTGTGGTGGAACCCGAGCCCACAGAGACAGCAGTGAGCAGGTAGCCAAGTGGAAAGTGGGGCTGGTGACATCCTGAGATGTTTCCCCAGGAGTTCTTCATCGTCCTGTGTGTCCGTTGCAGCCCATGGCCACTTATCTCCACTGTAAAACATCTCCCCACTGTAAAACATCTCCCAACTCAAGACATCTCCCCACTTAAAACATCTCCCCATTTAAAACATGTCCCCACTTGAAACATCTCCTCACTCAAGACATCTCCCCATTTGCCTTGTCACCCTTAAGCTTTTCTCCTGCTTTTTCCCTTGCAGATTCCAGCCCTGTTGGTGCCATCTCCATCAAGGGATGAGGTCATGCCAGATGGAGCAGCACCCAACCTGGCCCCGGATGCCACCATGCCACTCAGCCCTGTTGTGGGACAGTCCTGGTGAGGAGTCTCGTGCCTGGCTGTGCTGTGGGACTCGTGATGTGGTAGATGTGGATGTGCCTCTGGACTAGTCCCCACTGGGATGCACCAACTGCTGGGCACTGAAACTGCTGGGACATTGCAATGCAAACTGGAACCCTGGACCCTGTCACCATGCTGTGGCCGCCAGGTTTCAGCATTCCCAAGGAGCGTGTTGTGAAGAAGGAGAAGGTTTATCCATCTGCAGGTTTGTCCATCCAAAGACCTGAAAACATGGAGTGTCACCAGACACACTCAGGTGCTGGTCAGGATTTGGCCAAGGAGGATGAGATTTGCTCCCAACCATGCTCTGGACCGTGGGAGCATTTTGCTGATGGTGGCATTACTCAGGAGAATCTACACGGACCTACCAAGTGATATGCCAGGATCTGGGGCACCATCAGTCCTCAAGGTGGCCTGAGTGGCTGCCCCAATGCCACCACAAACTGGGAGCTGTGGGTGCACAGGGCTTTGCTTCACAGCATGGGACCATCCCATTCCTCCATCCCTGGGCTGGGAAGTCCTGTAACCTGGTTGGTTTTAGAGAGGGATGAGGATGCTGTGGGGTGCTGCTGTGGGGTGCTGCTGCGGGGTACTGTGGGTGCCACGGGTGCCCAGGCACAGGCAGGGTGATGGGGCTGCCGGTCACTGCCAGGTTACATCTGCCAGGGCATGCAAGAGTGACTCCAGATGCATTAGAAGTGCCGTGCTCCAATTTCAATTTCATCGTCTCACAATCATTTTCAGGCTCCTCTTAGTGCCACATTAACGAAGCCTGCTCGTTTGAATGCATAATTAGCCCAAGCATTCTACNAAAACTGTTTACCACTTGCTTCTTGCTGTTGATCACAGCGGACTTAACTCTTTCCCCGGGTGCCATCTGGAGCTGCGGAGCCGAGCGCCCGGCCGGCACGTGGGGTGGGACACAAAGGTTACGCCACAGCAATTAAATCTTCCCCATGGCACCCGCGGCTGTCCGGACCACCCTGGCTGCCTGTGCTGCTGGTAGCAAACTGCAAGGACCAGGGTCCACCTCCTAGGAGTGCAGGACAGGCAAAGTGTGGTTGATGTGAAGGTGCAAGCTCCAAGGTACACCCCAACCTCCTGCTCATGTGACCCTGGGGTAAAAAATGCCATTGTCACCCAAAATAGGGTGTCAGGGTTCCATCCTGGATTGGTCTCTGACATCTTGAGTCGGTCCCCACCATCCTGGGTCTGTCCCTGCAATTGTAGATCTGTCTTCACCATTCTGAGTCTGCTCCCACCATCTTGAGTCTGTCTCAGCTACCCTGGATCTGTGCCCACCATCCTGGGTCTGTACCCACCACCCTGAGTTTGTGCCCACCATCCTGGGTCTGTACCCGCCATCCTGGGTCTGTACCCACCACCCTGAGTTTGTGCCCACCATCCTGGGTCTTTACCCGCCATCCTGGGTCTGTATCCACCATCCTGGGTCTGTCTCCTCCATTTTGGATCTCCCTCCTCTCTCCTATACCTGTCCCTGCCATCCTTGGCAAAGCTGGCACAATGCCAAGCACAGGGACAACCAAATGGCATCTACTCACCCTGGGTCTGTGCAAAGAGCTTCCTGTCACTCTCAGAGTGTTCTCTCCAAGGTGACAGCTCTGTTCCCTCATCCCCCTTTGCTTTTCAGTGTCACCCACCCATAACATGATGTCAGATGCTCACATGTGCCACATGCGACAGCCCTTGGCAATGGGGTGTGCACAGGATGCCCATGCATCCACCCAGCACCCATGGATTGGGGTGGGCAGCCTCACTGAGCACTGACAACTCACTACGTATACACCCCCCCACCCCCCCATCTCCCTTTGTTTGGAAGTCTGGGGGCATCCTGAGCTGAGATTGGAGGTAATTTGTCTGTCTCCTGCAGCGGGGCTGTCAGCTCGCATCTGTGAACCAGTTCCGTTTGCACTGCCTTTAAAAACATCTCAGGTCTGGCAGGTAGTAAAAAAAAAAACAAAAAAAAAAACCACCTTAAAAAAAAAGAGAAAAAGCCCAAAAATGAA
>WBNM01012581.1:13069-27046 GCA_013399055.1 Ramphastos sulfuratus
GGTCCACCTCCTAGGAGTGCAGGACAGGCAAAGTGTGGTTGATGTGAAGGTGCAAGCTCCAAGGTACACCCCAACCTCCTGCTCATGTGACCCTGGGGTAAAAAATGCCATTGTCACCCAAAATAGGGTGTCAGGGTTCCATCCTGGATTGGTCTCTGACATCTTGAGTCGGTCCCCACCATCCTGGGTCTGTCCCTGCAATTGTAGATCTGTCTTCACCATTCTGAGTCTGCTCCCACCATCTTGAGTCTGTCTCAGCTACCCTGGATCTGTGCCCACCATCCTGGGTCTGTACCCACCACCCTGAGTTTGTGCCCACCATCCTGGGTCTGTACCCGCCATCCTGGGTCTGTACCCACCACCCTGAGTTTGTGCCCACCATCCTGGGTCTTTACCCGCCATCCTGGGTCTGTATCCACCATCCTGGGTCTGTCTCCTCCATTTTGGATCTCCCTCCTCTCTCCTATACCTGTCCCTGCCATCCTTGGCAAAGCTGGCACAATGCCAAGCACAGGGACAACCAAATGGCATCTACTCACCCTGGGTCTGTGCAAAGAGCTTCCTGTCACTCTCAGAGTGTTCTCTCCAAGGTGACAGCTCTGTTCCCTCATCCCCCTTTGCTTTTCAGTGTCACCCACCCATAACATGATGTCAGATGCTCACATGTGCCACATGCGACAGCCCTTGGCAATGGGGTGTGCACAGGATGCCCATGCATCCACCCAGCACCCATGGATTGGGGTGGGCAGCCTCACTGAGCACTGACAACTCACTACGTATACACCCCCCCACCCCCCCATCTCCCTTTGTTTGGAAGTCTGGGGGCATCCTGAGCTGAGATTGGAGGTAATTTGTCTGTCTCCTGCAGCGGGGCTGTCAGCTCGCATCTGTGAACCAGTTCCGTTTGCACTGCCTTTAAAAACATCTCAGGTCTGGCAGGTAGTAAAAAAAAAAACAAAAAAACAACCCACCTTAAAAACAAGGAGAAAAGGCCCAAAAATGCACCAAAAAGTCCTGAGCAATGGATGATGTAAACACTATGGGCTCATCGCACCTCTGACCATCCTCAAATACAGCCAAGCTGGATTTTAGGGTGGCCACAGATGCAGTGAGCCTTGTTTTGACCTTCAGACCCCTATACCCATCTCACCCAGGATTCCAAAAACAGTTAATGCCCCCAAAACCTCCCCTGCACCAACCATCCATCTCATGTCATTGGCTTGGAGCCATCCCAGCCATTTAGGAAACACCCTCCCTCAGTAGCATCCCACTCTGGCTCTCGTATCTCCAACTGGGATTTATCCCAAAGGGGTTTATCCTTCCGTGTGATGCCAGATTTTGGAGCCACATGGTTGAGGGACACTGGGAATGTGGGTTTGTGGGTTTGTGGTGCGTGGGGCCGGCTCACAAAGGGTTAACAGTTGATTACAGCCTTTGTCTCTGCATCAGTGTACATAATGCGCCCCGCATTTGCATACTGCAGTGTGCGCTCAATTAAAATGAACTTTTAATTTCTTCTAAGTAAATTACTTCTTCCCGGTACGTGACGTGCACAAATGTCAGAATAATGGGAGAGCCTTAATGAGCTGGGAATGAGGGGAGGGGAGAGCTGGGGACCCCAGCCCCTCCGGGCTCTTCTGCTGCCTGTGGTCTCCCTGTCAGGGAAAAGGATAGAGCCTGCCGCCTGCTGCCTTTCCTGCTGGAGCCTGGGACATCCCTGCTGGCAGTGTGTCCCCACTTTCTTCCTGTCATTCTGGCCATGTTCCCACAAGGGACCAGCCTGCCTGGGTCTTACCCCTACCCTAGAACCCACAGATGTGCGGGGACATAGGGACATTGGGGCATCTCCATGAAGTGATGAACTGTCTGAGTCCTCCCTGCATCCTGGCATCCATGGATGTGTGGGGACAAAGGATCATCAGAGCATCCTGGCAAAGGACTGAACTGCCTGCATCTATGGATGTGTGGGGACGCAGGGACATCGGAGCATCCCTGTGAGAAGCTGAGCTCTCTGGGTGCTCTCCCCATCTTTTTCCCACCNCCCAACATCCGTGGATGTATGAGGACAAAGGAACATCAGAGTATCCTGGCAAGGGACTGAGGACTCTGGGTCCTGCCTGCATCCTGGCATGCACAGCTGTGTGGGGACACAGGGACATTAGAGCATCTCGATGAGGGGTTGAGCAATCTGAGTCCTGTCTGAACCCAGCATCCGTGGCTGTGTGGGGACACGGGCACTGGAGCATCCCGGTGAGGGGCTGGTCCTGCCCACAACCACGTGCATCTCTCACCATCCCAAAAAGCCTCCCTTGGGGCATCTTCCGCTCAGAGTGCCCTACGCCCTCTCTACCCTCCCCAGTGCAGCTCAGGGACGGTGCTCAGGGACGCAGAACCCCGCAGCCCGACCTTCCCAGCTGCCTCGCAGTCGGAGCTGGGGCTGGTGGCGTGTCCGCGGGGGCCAGATGGCAAGCGAGATTACTGGAATTTGATTTTCAGATAAATCACAAACCTGGATGAGCGAGTGCTGCTCCAGATGCATTATCCCTAATCCCCTGGAAGGGAACCTTTCGGAGGAGACGGTCCCTGTGCCAGCTTGGCAGCAGCTGGGTAATCCCGGCCGGCAGCGCGACCCCGCACAGCCCAAGGGGAGGATCAGCTGCTCCCCGGCCACACCACGGTGTGTCACCCGTGCCCGCCACGACCCACATTTGGACCCGCCAAGCCCGACTGGGAGCAGATGGGGCCAGATGGAGTCACACCAGGAGCACACGGGCATGAGCCCATGCTCACAGTGCCCACGTTGGGTTGCCATGTCCATTCAGCTCAGTGCTATGGGAAGGGCCCATTGGGATGGGGTGTGTGTGTGTGTGTGTGTTGCTGGGCTCTCCTAACCCCAATTCTCCCCACCCAGAGCATTGTCATACTGCTCAGTGGCACCAGTGAGGAGGTCACAGAAGGCCCCCCTCACCCACTCCACCATGCCCAGCCTGTCAACACCAACAGGACTGCTCGCTCAAGTCCCAGCAGTGCCTCCATTCATTGCCCTGATTAACTGGGACATGTGAATGATGCCCAGGCTGCAGGACCAGCCCTGGTGAAGAGGCTGAGGAAAAGGAGGGAAGGACATGGTGACTGCAGCCAGGGCCTGGCATCCTTGGGCTGCCCACAGCCCTCCCTGGGGTCTCAGTAGTTTGGGCTTCCCAAGGGAACCAGATGGGGAGGGCAAAGGGGGTACAAGCACCAGGACCCCCAGCAGTGCTTGGGGTCATACTAGGGGCTGTGGCTTCCCTTTGCACTCTGCTCTAGCCTGGGGCTGTGCTTTGCGGGCACTTGGAAATTTTGGGAGCTCTCAGTTGGACAGCAGCTCCCCCAGGCCCCAGGGATGGTTCATCCCTGCTTTTACAGTCCTGCCTCTCCTACAGAAGCACAAATTCAGGGACCCCCTAAATTCTGCAAATAAACACAAGNCTGGCTCCCAAAGGAAGAGGAGATGGGAAAAGCCAAGCAGGGAAAAACGAAACTCTGCCTGGCTGCTACTGACATCTTACTCTAGCCCAGCTCTGGAAATGCCACCACCATGAATAGAAAGATGGTTCTTGCATGGCTCAACCCTCTGCCCACCAAGAGGAAGGGTCCCCCAAGTCAGTTGGGAGGCCAAATTTGTGGGAGTCAACAGAAATATTGACCCATGGCCATTGCTGCACTTTTTTACTTTTTCTCCCAAAGACAATGCGATCTCCCAGCAGATGTGTCCCACAGAGGCAGAAACAAGCCATGGAGGCCACAACAATGATTTGAGGGCTGGAACCCCTCTGCTGTGAGGACAGGTTGAGAGAATTGGGGCTCTTCAGCCTGGAGAAGGCTCTAGGGAGACCTTCTTGTGGCCTTTCAGTTCTTCAAAGGGGCTCGTAAGAAAGATGTTGACAGAGTTTTGAGCAGGACTAAAAGAGGAAAATTTAGACTGGGTAGACAGAAGAAATTTTTTCCACTGAGGGTGATGAGACCCTGTCACAGGTTGCCCAGAGAGATGGTAGATGCTCCATGCCTGGGACCATTCCAGGTTAAGTTGTTTGGGGCTCTGAGCAACCTGCTCTAATTGCAGATATCCCTGCTGACTGCAGGGGGGCTGGATTAAATGAGCTTTAAAGGTCTCTTCCCACCCAAACCAGTCTGATTCTATGACTCTATGACCTGTCCTCTTTTTCCAGCCCACCTCCTCAAGCCTCCATTGTGNACACCACCCAGGCAAGTGCAGTCGCAGCCCCCAGTGCTGGCCCTGATTTGCTGGGCAGGAGGGGGTGTTGCACCCACCCAGAGACAGACCATCCATCATCACACACCGGCAACGGCAGAGCAGGCACCGGAGCATCGCGGCACAGAGCAGCCATAACCAGAGGATGCTGCCGATCAATGGGTGCATTAACCTGAGCCTGCGCCCCCTCCCCGGGGGCTGGGGTGGTGNCCCCTCTGCTGTGAGGACAGGTTGAGAGAATTGGGGCTCTTCAGCCTGGAGAAGGCTCTAGGGAGACCTTCTTGTGGCCTTTCAGTTCTTCAAAGGGGCTCGTAAGAAAGATGTTGACAGAGTTTTGAGCAGGACTAAAAGAGGAAAATTTAGACTGGGTAGACAGAAGAAATTTTTTCCACTGAGGGTGATGAGACCCTGTCACAGGTTGCCCAGAGAGATGGTAGATGCTCCATGCCTGGGACCATTCCAGGTTAAGTTGTTTGGGGCTCTGAGCAACCTGCTCTAATTGCAGATATCCCTGCTGACTGCAGGGGGGCTGGATTAAATGAGCTTTAAAGGTCTCTTCCCACCCAAACCAGTCTGATTCTATGACTCTATGACCTGTCCTCTTTTTCCAGCCCACCTCCTCAAGCCTCCATTGTGACAGAACCCAGAGGCCACACTGCCAAACATCATCACAAGTCCAGACATTACCTATCACCTTTGTCTCCCTCTCCAGACTCAATGATCCCCCAGGCCTCCCTGGTACAATCCCAGCATGAGTGAGGGAGCACACGGGAGGCAAGTGGGACCATGCTTCTCTTCCCTCCCCCCCCCTCCCTCCCCATACCAAAATTTACATTGAACCACAAATTAATTTCATAATTTTTTCCTCTCTAATTATGCCAACATCTGCTGCAAGACCCAAGCTGTGCACATGCATTTTAATACATCCCTCCCCCCCCCCCCCCCCCCCCCCCGCCCCCCTCACCCCCAACTTTTTCCGCAANCTTGCATGGCTCAACCCTCTGCCCACCAAGAGGAAGGGTCCCCCAAGTCAGTTGGGAGGCCAAATTTGTGGGAGTCAACAGAAATATTGACCCATGGCCATTGCTGCACTTTTTTACTTTTTCTCCCAAAGACAATGCGATCTCCCAGCAGATGTGTCCCACAGAGGCAGAAACAAGCCATGGAGGCCACAACAATGATTTGAGGGCTGGAACCCCTCTGCTGTGAGGACAGGTTGAGAGAATTGGGGCTCTTCAGCCTGGAGAAGGCTCTAGGGAGACCTTCTTGTGGCCTTTCAGTTCTTCAAAGGGGCTCGTAAGAAAGATGTTGACAGAGTTTTGAGCAGGACTAAAAGAGGAAAATTTAGACTGGGTAGACAGAAGAAATTTTTTCCACTGAGGGTGATGAGACCCTGTCACAGGTTGCCCAGAGAGATGGTAGATGCTCCATGCCTGGGACCATTCCAGGTTAAGTTGTTTGGGGCTCTGAGCAACCTGCTCTAATTGCAGATATCCCTGCTGACTGCAGGGGGGCTGGATTAAATGAGCTTTAAAGGTCTCTTCCCACCCAAACCAGTCTGATTCTATGACTCTATGACCTGTCCTCTTTTTCCAGCCCACCTCCTCAAGCCTCCATTGTGACAGAACCCAGAGGCCACACTGCCAAACATCATCACAAGTCCAGACATTACCTATCACCTTTGTCTCCCTCTCCAGACTCAATGATCCCCCAGGCCTCCCTGGTACAATCCCAGCATGAGTGAGGGAGCACACGGGAGGCAAGTGGGACCATGCTTCTCTTCCCTCCCCCCCCCTCCCTCCCCATACCAAAATTTACATTGAACCACAAATTAATTTCATAATTTTTTCCTCTCTAATTATGCCAACATCTGCTGCAAGACCCAAGCTGTGCACATGCATTTTAATACATCCCTCCCCCCCCNAATACATCCCTCCCCCCCCCCGCACCCCCTCCCAGTCTCTCTCAGCACTGAACTTTGCAGTAATTATCACCAGGAGAAGGGCTCTGTGCCACAGGAAGAAGAGAAGGCTGGCAGTGAGCAGGAGCATGAGGAATGAGGGGCAAACAGGGACTGTGCCCACTTCAGGTGCTGCTCTTGGCCTCTGCTGAGCCTTGGCATGGGGAGATGCCAGCAGCAGTGGAGGATCTGCCTTATAAAAGGCTGGGTTTATTTCCAGGAGAAAAGGGGGAAAGGAAACATGAGGCTGCTCAGGGAAAATGAAAGGGTGGCAGAGACCCTGCATGTGCAAGGCCACCCGGTGCACCCTGTGCCAGGCTGGAGCTCAGGGTGCCAGCTCTGCCCTGGAGGTATTTCACCATACTGAGCCCTCTGGTAATGGCTCTGCCCCAGGGATCCCGCATAGTGCTGGGGCTACAGGGAATGACTCTGCCCCAGGGATGTTCTGCCCCAAGACAAGATCAGTCATGGCCAAGAGGTACACATCTTGACCCTGGGACGGTGAAGGGATCCTACCCCTGTTTTCATCCATGCACTCCAGTCACACTCCCCAGCTCTTCACACCAGATTCTGAATCTGGCCCTTTGCTCCTCGATGTCCTGCCTGCCACAGGATGGGAGAACTGGGGACATGTGAGGTCTGGGGGTGCCAATGCTCAGTCTCTGGTGTGACATCCCCTGTCCTTGTCCCTGTCACCCGCAGGCCTGGGCAAAGCTAGTAGCTGTGGCAGCCCCCTCTTGTGTCCTGCTGCGCCTGCTCAGGGTGATGTCTCACGGCCTCGCTGGCAGATGCAAAAGGTCATTTGGCTGCCGAGTAATTAAAACCTGGCAATTACCAATTTAGAGCAGCAAGCTCCTGGCCTGGCAAGAGCTCCAGTCCTCCCGCCTGAGCCACGGGGTGCAGCCAAGGGGCAGAAATGGGGGTGGCACCGGAGAGGTGACAGAGGGATGATGCCTGTCCTCTGTGCTGGGAGCTCACTTCGGGCACAGGCAGCTCACTGGAGAGCCCGTGGGGATGCTGTGCTTTCATTGCATCAGTCATCAAGGGGTTTAATTAAAAGGTTGGGGGATGAAGGTGCAGGATGAGCTTGGCTGCACCCAGCCCGATTCAGGCATGGGTGCATGGGACAGCCCTGGGCTCAGACGGCAGCTCAGAGCTGCCTCTGTGATAGGAAGGGACTCTATCCTGCATGGTTCTGAGTGCCACGTGTGCCACAGGCCATGGCACTGATGACATGATTGAGGGGATGAAGAGCCTTTTCCCACCCTCTGCCAGGGTGCTGTTGCCATCAGAGGTGCCCAGTGACACAGCACAAGTGGGAAGCCCATTCCTTATCCCAGAGAGGATGGAGCTGAGCTCATCTCCCTTGTCCTGCCATTAATTACAGGGCTGGGCTCTGCTCCTGCTCATAAAACCATAGATTTGTTTTGGTGGAAAAGATCTCTAAGATCATCGGTTCCAACTGTCTGGAACCAGTGAGGTGGGGAGCAGCATCAGGCACTGGAGCTGGGGAGGAGTTGCCCTTTGGAGCTCTTCCGAGGGGTGCCAGGGGGCGATCCTGCTCCAGCACCAAGAAAACAGGCAGGGAACGAACTGGTGTCCGGTGAGGAACGCTGTGGAGAACGCCGCAGGACCCATTCCTGTGTGGTGCCCCATGGCACGGCACAAGGCGCCCGCCCACCCCATGGAGCATCACCCTGGGTCGGGGTGGCACCGACACCATCCCGCAGCCCACCCAGTCGCCGTGTGGGTGCCAGCCCAGGTGTGACAGCAGGAGTGGGGCCGTGGCAGCCCCGTCAGGCTGCTGCCACCCGCCCGCCTCGCAGCCGGGAACAGATGGCAGGCGACAGAAGCTGCCGATGAATAATACACATCTAATGAGCGCCGCTGCCAGCCGCCCGCCCGCTCCCCGCGCTGCCCCGCGCACCCACACGCTCCATCTGCGCCCGGCGCCTGGCACAGGTCCCCTGCACCAGGGTGGCCTTGACGTGCGCCTGGCACCCATCAGTCCTGCTCTGTACCAGAGCTGCACCTTGTCATGCGCCTGGCACCCATAGGTCCTGCTCCATACCAAGGTGCCCCTGCAATATGCCTGGCACCCGTGGATCTATTATCACACCATGTCGACCCTGTCATGCATCTGGCATCCGTGGATCCCCCTCCATATCAAGGTGACCCTGCAATGTGTCTGGTACCCCTGGATCCATTATCACACCACAGCGACCCTGTCATACATCTGGCATCTGTGTGTCCCTCTCCATATCAAGGTGACTCTGCAACATGCCTGGCATCTCTGGATCCATTTGCATATAACAACTGTGCCATGTGCTTGACACCCACGGGTCCTACCCCATACCTGCATGGGGTGCATCCTGCCATGTACCTTGCACCCCATGGGTCCTGCTTCATACCATGTGTGCCTTGCCATACACCTGGCACCCCTGGGTCCTGATCCATACCAGGCTACGCTGCCATGTGCCTGGCACCCCTGGGTCCTGCACTACACTGGTATAACACTGCCGTGCACCTGGCACCTATAGGTACTTCTCTGAACCAAGATGAAGGTTCCCTCAACCCTGCCACTTGTGTGTCTTGCCCTGTAGCAGGGTGCCCCTCCATACACTTAGGTCTTGCTCTAGACCATAATGCATGGTACCTGCCAAAGTGACCCTGTCATGTGCCTGGCACCCACAGGTCCTGCTTTGTACCAGGGTACACCCTTAGCATTCATGCATCGTGGTCCATCCTATGATGACCCACCATGTGAATGGCACCCATGGATCCATCCCCATATCAAGATGCTCCTGGCACTGATAGATCCTGCCCTGTGCTGAGCTACTTCTGTCACTTATGGGTGCTGGGGCAACAGGATGGCCCAGGGAAGGGTGTTGGGGACCCACAAGCGCTCTAGCTCCCTTGCCTGAAAGCTCTGCAGTGTCACCAAGCAGTGCCTCCAGCACAGGGCTGGCAGGGCAGAATATAAGTGCCATGGCATGTGGCATCCCAGCACCCAGAGCATGGAGCCAGGAGCAGAGGAGACGAGGCAGGATGGGAACCAAACCATTGCCCAACGCCTCCTCATCTCGCTAATGAGCCCTTGGCTAATTAGGCTCTGGGGAAGACTTGTCTCTAGTTTTAGGGCTTTGCCTGATACCACTGGGAAACCAGCACCACTCAGGGGGTGGAAGCCCTGGGTTTCTCCTCCTGAGGAGTATGCAGGTGAATTTCCCATCATCTGGGAATGCAGATTCTGGCTCTCCAAGTCTGAGATGCTCCACTCTTGAGCTCTGACGGGTTTGTGCCTAATGCCCCCAGATGATCTCCTGGGCATTGCCATCATCCTACAGCAAAACTCCCAACTTGATGTTCCCTGACATAGTCCCTAGCCCCTGCCTGGATCAATGCAGGTCGGTGGGCACTCACAACCACTGCACTGGGAAGAGGAGGAGGAGGAGGAGGGCTGGAAAACAAAACGTTGATGGATTGTAAAGCCATTGAAGTGGTGGCAAGTAAACTCCATATTTTTAACGGCATTTAAATGCCTCCAAGCAGATTAATAAGGTCTAGGTAATAGCAGCACCAGTCTATATTTATTCTATCTTAAACACCAGTTTGTCAGGCTGTATTAATATTGATGGTGAGGCTTGGATTGAGGACAGGCAACGCTGGGACTTCACTTTATCTCTCCCAAACAGGCTGCTTCAGCCCCTTTATCAGGGCTGCGGCTGCAGCAGCAGCTGCCTCTTCAAGGGCTCAGCGCATCCCCTCTCCCCTCCTCNACTCCATTTTCATGTCTTTCAGTGCATATTTTATTCCCATCAAGGCAGGACCATTGATAGCTTAAGCTGTTCCCCTCCTTGGCTTCCTCCTACCCCCACCATGCGGCGTGATGGAGAAGGGTGAGGGGTAATTACCGGGGACGTGCCTGCTCTGCCCACCCCTCCTGCCCCACGGCGGCTGCACGCAGTGTGACCTACCCCCCGCCCCAGGGAAGGGACAAGATGCCATTTGGGGGACCTTGGAGAGGCTGCAGCCTCAGCCTTGGAGCTGACATGGGGGGGATGTGTGGCTTGGCAGCTGGTACCCTCCCAGCCCCATGAGCATCCCTCCATGATGTCATGGTGCTGCTGCTTCAGGTCCTATCCCTCCTGTCACTCATGTCAAGGAGCAGCCAGCTCCAACCCCACTGTCCCATCCCATCATGTCTCATTAACATAGCCCCAGTCATGCCATCCTGCCCCATCCTGCCCCATTAACACAACCCCAGCTGTGACATCCTGCCCCATCATGGGCCACGAAGATGATCAGAAGGCTGGAGCAGCTCTCCTATGAGNCAGGACAGCACCGGGCATATTGGCACCCCCAAAAGAAGTCCTTAAATAAGGCTGTGCCATGTGGGTAGAACCCCAAAACGTACCACAGGGCAGGCAATTCCCATGCTGGCACCCCGTGGGGCTGTAGCAGAGGCTGAGGACAAACTATTTTCCTCCTGAATATTCCCCAAAGCCCAGATTCCTGCCTGGCACTTCCCTGCCAGCATTTGAAATTCAAAGTCTGCTCCGTCTTGATTAAAGCTACAAATCATCCAGCCGAGGAGCAGCCGCCTGGCCACGTGGCCAGGGCGCGGGACCGGCAGGGATGGCATCGCCTTCCCAATCCCAGGATCTGAATATTCACAGCAAACTGTTCACGCAGCCCTTCCCCTGTGAGAGAGGGGGGGAAAAAAAAAAAAAAAAAAAAAAGGATGCAAAAAGAAATGTGCAACTGATTTCAGCTGGGGTAAGAGCTGGAAGTAATGAATGTGGAGCAATCATCATAAATGCTAATTGCGAGAGGAGGGCTGCAGCCTGCCATGGGTTTTAAAGATAGTTTGTGAAAATCCATGTTGGGAACAGGACAAGCTTTGGATCCTGCTGTGGGCATTGCAGAATCATAGCATCATGGACTGGGTTGGGTTGGAATGGACATTTAAAGGCCCCGTAGTCCAAACCCCAGACAGTCAGCAGGTTTCTCAGACAACCTGACCCAGAATGGGGCAACCTGGGCGAGGGTCTCACTAGTCTCAGTGTGAAAAAAAAAAAATCTTCCTTCTATCCAGTCTTAATTTTCCTCTTTTAGTTTAAACCCATCACCCCTGCCCTGTTGCAACAGGACCTGCTAAAATGTTTTCCAGAATCTCAGAATCCCAGAGTGGTGGAGGTTGGAAGTGGCCTCTGGAGATCATCCAGTCTAACCCTCCTACTAAAGCAGGGTCACCTGCAGCAGATCGCCCAGGATCACAACATCCAGGTGGATTTGGATTCTTTCCAGATAAGGAGACTCCACAGCCTATCTGGGCAGACTGCTCCAGGGCTCCAGCACCCTTGCAGCAAAGAAATTTCTCCTTCTGTTTAGATGGAACCTTCTGGGTTCCAATTTCTGCTCACTGGCCCTTGTCTTGTCACTGGCCACCACTTAGAAGAGTCTGGCCCCATCCTCTTGCTGCCAACCCTTTATATCTTCCTGAGCATTGATCAGATCCCCTCTCAGGCTGCTCTTCTCCAGGCAAAACAGCCGAAAGACTCTCAGTCTTTCCTCCTCACAGAGATGCTTCAGACCCCACTGGACTCCCTCCAGTAGTTCCCTGTTTCTTTTGAACTGAGAACTCCAGAACTGAACCCCAGGACTCCAGCTGTGGCCTCACCAAGGCAGAGAAGAGTTTGTTCCCATCTTTCTTATCATCCTCTTTAAGTGCTGAGTGGCCACTAGACCACCAGAAAGTCTCCCTGGAGCCTTCTCTTCTCCAGGATGAACAACTCCAACTCTCAGTCTGTCCTTACAGCAGAGGGGTTCCAGTCATGGTGGCCTATAGCTCCCATCTGGCCCTGGGCACTGTCACCAGAGCAGCTCCTGCTCCCCATCACCCTCTGCTACCAGCAAAGAGGTTGAATTTAACAGCCATTAGTCCTGGAAACATCAAAGGGCTCCTCTGCTGGAAAATGAAAATCCTCATTAACTAATCAAAAGCCCATCGCTCACTCTGCCTTTAATATCATTAACAGCAGCCAAGACTTCAATTAGGGCTTTACTCAAACTTCTCCATGCCATTCTCTCTCCATTGTGATGGTGGGTACAGCAGCTCCAACCTTCCCTGGGACCCCTCAAACCATGCACACATGTGAGCTCAGCCTCAGGGTCAGGACTACATCCAGGGATGCAGCCTGAATCCCAAAGAGGAGATGTTTGAGCCATTGATGCTTGGTTGGAGCCAGGGATTTTGCCGGGTGGCTCTGACCTCAGCAGGGAAATATGCTGCTGGCAGGGAGCTGAGATGCTGGGTGATGGGAACCGGCCAGTTCTCATCGATCTCTCCCCCGTAGTGACTGGGATAGGGCTGGGAAAGGCCAAGGGATTGCAAGCCTCACACCACGCTCTTGCTGGGTATGTCACCCTCTCCCCCAGCCAGCACCCTGCGGATGTGGAGGTGGCTCCAAATCTGGAAGCATCCCAAAGTCACACCAAGGGAAGGTGGCTGAGCACCCTGAGCTGCTCTTAGTGCCCACAGGGGGATGCTGCAGGCAGCAAACCCCTGCCACCCTGCCCAGCATCATGCCGCTGGTGCTGGTATGGTCATGGGGATGGTGTCCTCTGGCACAGCCACAGCTTGGCGCTGTTCTGGCGGACAGGGGACTCCTCCAGCCCACTCCTTCTGCCTCCGATCAGAATTAGGAGGTTTACCACCTCTGGGGAAGGGAAAACAGTGACTGGGAGGCTTCATTAAATAACTTAACCACAACCTTTGTAGACCTTTTTTCTCCTCTTTTTATTGACCCAATAAAACATTGGCATGGATTTTGCCCTCTTCTCCTCTGAGTTTTCAGCCTAGCTTTTCCAAATGCCACCCTTTGTAGCTGCTCCCAGCCCCCATCGGTGCTGCCCCACCACTTGGATTTGCAACCATCAGGACTCCAAGATTGGGTTAGGGCAAGAGCTGGGAGTATCTTCCTGATCCTCAGAGAAGCAGAGGCCACAGCACAGCTTTAGGAATGGCCTGGGAATGCAGGGAAATGCTGGATGCCCCAGGGATACAGAGATGCTGGGTGCTTTGGGGATTCAGGAACACCAGATGCCCCAGGGATGCAGAAGGATGCCTGAGCATCTCAGGGACATGCAGGAAGATGCTGGTTGCTCCAGGGACATGTAGGGATGTTGAGAACCCAGGGCTGCAGGGATGCGGGAAGATGCTGAGTGCTCCAGGGATGTGGAGGGATGCTGGGTACCCTGGGGATGCAGGAGGATGCTGAGGGCTCCAGGGATGTGCAGGGATGCTGGGTGCCCTGGGGATGTAGGAGGATGCTGAGTGCTCCAGGGATGTGGAGGGATGCTGGGTGCTGTGCTCACGGGCGGGTCTCCTACCTTGGATGGCCATGAGCCGTGGCTCCCACATGACCCTCCCGGGAATGGGACATGAGTTCCAGCCTCACTGGGTGCAAGGTGTCAGTGCTGCCATCCCGGGACCAAACATGGATGAGGGAGTGTCCAGGCAGGAGCATCCAGGGAGCGGAGCTGTCAGGAGACAGATACGCAGATGGCAGCTCTCTTGGAGAGACAGGGACCATAATCCTCCCCATGGGTCCCATTATCATCTCTAGCTGGTGAAAAAACTCTCATCCTGGATGTGTCTAATCCTAATCACTCCCTATTGCACCGGACCACTTCAGACGGGCCAGACGGGCAGACGAGGCCTCCTCCTGCCCTGCATATCTGCACAGGCAGCCCCTGGATG